>APFE031001549.1:4459-87441 GCA_000404065.3 Pinus taeda | reverse complement strand
AGTTAAAAAACCATTTTAACTGCTTAAAAATCAAGATTTAACCTCATTTCTTCCGCCGGATTCCGTCACCAGAATCTCCAAAAAATCGCATTATAGACAACTCCCATTCTAACTAAATACTCTAAAAACCTATAATAATTAAATAGACAGTTTTCCATGTTCTCATTAAAACCCCAACTAAACCTACAACGAATCATAACTCCTCTCTGTAAACTCTGTCAGCGACGATGGAAACAGAGCAGGGGAGACTATGGAATGTGACGCTGAATCCTGCCCCAAAAAAATGTTTAAATTCTGACCTAACCTAATAATCCTTATCAACCAACTGATCCCATAACCTTTTCACGTGCTTATGAACCTAAAACCAACCTCAGGTTACATTTAATTCCACCAAATTCCAGACATTTCAGCACTTCACCAAAAATAATGATGAATTAATTCGACCTTTGTCACTTCAAAGTGCAATGTGACTAGAATACGTGCTCTGTTCAGCGAAAGGTGGAGACAGCATCTTGGCAGACTAAACCAACACCTCATTTTGTGGTCAATACCCGATTTTAACCAGAAGAAAACCATCGATGAGTGTACAAAGCGGGTTGAGTAAAACTCTCTGATCTTAAACCCTAGCCACTACTTTCCAAGACCATGGTTTTTTTGTTTGTTTTTTAGCTGGAATAAATGTAATTTGAAGTAGCCTTCAAGCTTACATATATTGCTGTCTGGGGTTGGACCATGAGACTTTTCTGAAGTAGTTTTCAGATTTACTATAATGTTATGTGGGATTGAATTATGAGACTTTTTTTTTAATAAAGAAATCGTGTTTGGAGTAGTTTTAAGGTATGTATAGTTTTATTTTAAATTGGACCACAGACTTGTGGGATCAAATTTCCCCACCCAACAGTTGGACCAAATCCCCTGACTAGAACCATGAGACCTGTGCCAACCAAACCTCCCCACCTAACAATTGGACCACATCCTCTGACTAAAACCATAAGATCTGTGCCAACCAAACCTCCCCACCTAATTTTTTTGAACTACATCCTCAAGACTAATACAAATTTAAGGGCTGAACTCTGCACAATCTAATAATTGTAAAAAAATTTCAAAAAATTGAATCCATTTTACATTAAAAATAAATAAATTTTAAACTAAAAAATAATTATTCCAGAAACCAAATACTCTAAAACATATAATAATTAAATTATTTCACCCAATTCGGACCAAATACTCTGAAACATATAATAATTAAACAGACATTTTTCCATGTTCTCATTAAAACCCCCAACTAAACCTGCAACGAACCATAAGTCCTGT
The DNA here is from genome assembly GCA_000404065.3 of Pinus taeda. NCBI lineage: Eukaryota > Viridiplantae > Streptophyta > Pinopsida > Pinales > Pinaceae > Pinus > Pinus taeda. The sequence continues at coordinate 86,127 of APFE031001549.1, read as the reverse complement.
CTGTAAATTCTGTCAGCGACGATGGAAACCAAGCATGGGAGACTATGGAATGTAGTATGTGACGCCGAATCCTGCCCCCCAAAAAATCAAATCCCAGAACCTTTTCACATCCTTACGTGCCTAAACCAACCTCAGATTACATTTAATTCCACCAAATTCCAGACATTTCCTTAAGTCGACGTTTGTCACTGCAAAGTGCAAGGGGACAAGAATACGTGCTCTCTTCAGCGAAAGAAGCAAACGGCATCTTGGGAGACTCTCAAACTAACACCTCATTTTGTGGTCAATACGCGATTTTAATAGACAACCACCGAGAGTGTACAGAGCTGGTTGAGTAAAACTCTATGATCTTAAACCTGGGGATGAGCTGATTGGAGGGAGCGAGCTAGCAGGAGCAGGAAGCGAGCGAGCAGGAACAAGTAGCGAGCGAGTATGGTAAATCCCGACAGCTGAACGGAGTTTAAATGAGGACCGAGCAGGAGCGAGAGGGCCACATTCTATACCAAAACCAATGTTTTATTTTATTTTCTATGCACTCAATCGAGCATTACACAGCTGTGTATTGGGAGGCTGACATCAGTGTATTATTAGATACGGTCGTATGAATGTTTACACGCTAAATGTTCTCGACGCTGTAGATGCACTAAACAGAGATTGCAGAGGTTTCATTATGAATAGTTTTCTGGATGATGTATGGATATAGAGCCGGATTGTGACGCTGGATAGCCTTATACGTTGGATTATTGGAACGACGGACAGCTTTTGTGATGAATGTATGGAATCGAAAGTGATCAGGATGGGTTCATTTATAGATTATGATCGATGCAGGATGATCGGTTATAACTGAACATGTGTTTTTGAAGCTAGGATATGCTATCGTTCTCTGGTTCGCAGTGGTTTAGCAGGATCAGAGATAACATATTTTTTATCATATTTCCTTGAGGATAGCGGTTTTGGAGCATTTATGTTTTCTTTTTCAAATTTCAAAGGTTCGTTGGTCTATTACTGATGGGAATATGACTATTCAATGTGCTCCGCCTCTTAAGAAAGATGAACTTTCTAAGGGAATAAAGGATAGACTTACACTTTTTGTGTTATAATATTACTTTATATTTTGCTTGATTTTCTCTGGATTTGCTAGGGATGGTACTGTATTTACCCGGACGTTATATTATAAGGCTCTTTTTCACGACACTGGAGCAGATTCGTCGTTTTAAAAATAATATACCGATTCGAGGACACGAGTTTGGTGGGGCGCCCAGAATCCTCTTGTTGCAGGTGCCACCGAGGTTGAATGCATCATAACGACGGCGTGTTGAATATTCAAGGGTCAGATGAGATAGAGAAGTGTTGAATATTGAAGGGTCAGATGAGATAGAGAAATACTGGAAGGACGTTCGTGACAACAATATAGGTTGGTCTCCCTTTGTCTCTGCGCATCAGATGGAAATGGATCGTGCAACTTCTTGTGTCCATAATAATGGAAAAACGTGGGAAGTTGAAGGCTTGTTTGTTAGCGATGCTACTGCTTTCCCTACTGACCATTGCTCTCTGCATTTCTCGATGACTCTCTGAATTCCTGCAACAAAACAAGCCCCTCTGCTCAACTTCCTAATAGAGTTACCTGAAGTATTTTAACAGTTGGGGTATTCATTTAAATAAGCACCCAGCTCTATGAGCTCTAAAGTTTGTTCAGTCACTGTGGCAACCGTCAACCATTCCTCCCAGGGAAGTTGAATAAGCATTCCCCTAATAGAGTTTACATGAAGTATTTTAATAGTTGGGGTATTCATTTAAATAAGCACGCAGCTCTATGGGCTCTAAAGTTTGTTCTGTCACTGTGGCAACCGTCAATCATTCCTCCTAGGAAAGTTGAATAATCATTCCCCTGCGGCAGTTGAATAATGAAAAGACCATACATATAGTATTATTTTATTCGACTATTCTAATAATAAATTTATCCAGTAATAATTTCCATGCAAATTGCTCTTTGAAAAATAAATATGATATGAGATAGTATTAAAGAGGAACACATCTTGATTAACCTAGCTTGTAATTATGTGCTTCATACCTCAAAAGAGGTTAAACCATACATCACGTAAAACACACCATCAAGTTTACAACAATACATAGATATGAGATAGTATTAAAGAGGAAGACATCTTGATTAACCTAGCTTGTAATTATGTGCTTCATAAGTCAAAAGAGGTTAAACCATACATCACGTAAAACACACCATCAAGTTTACAACTACATATGTTTTTAAAGACTAAATATGAAAAGCATTACATTTACTACTAGTGGAGTGTTTATGAGTGCAATATTACTTGTAAATGTGAAGTTCAGAAATTAAGTGTAATAAAAAGTTACTAATAAAAATAAATGTTATTTTTTAATGTTGTTTTTTTTTTCTTTCTAAGAAAAAGCTCAATTTTCATTAATTATAAGAAAATTATGGGGAGAAGAAAGACTAGTTCGTGTTTCCTTGACTATAAGGTAAGACCCCAAACAGATATTGTTGCTCGGAGAAGGTGAGGGTTTAACCCCAACAAAGTGTATTATAATAGGCGGATCATGGGCTCGACCAGAAGGAAGATCCCATCCTGGCCTCTTAACTCCTACTATTTGGGTATGAAACTAACTAACAATGTATGGGGAAGGTAAGCATTCTTATTCAACTAAGCTAAGGTGGAACTCATTGGTGGTACTCATCCTAACAAATCGGGGTGTTGTATTTTCAACATGTGTGAGATGTAGTTACTAGTAAATAGAAAAGCCATACACTGTCATAGTTTAATATTTGCAATAACAACATAATATTTACATAAAAAGTTAAAAGCATAACAATCCTATGAACAAAAGGTTGATCAAAAAGTAAAAAAGACAAAGAAATATTCCCATCGATCTCGATGAATAGTCGATGAAAAAACTAGTAGAACACCTGATCTCTGAATTCTATATCAACCACTGGCCCCTATTATTGTTGCGCGGCCTTTTTGGAAAGAAAATCAGCGACTACATTCCTTTCCTTGTATATATGAGAGCATACAATAAAATCAAATTGTGATTTTAGAGTGATGACTTCATCCAGTAAACCCCTGAGTGTCCGCAAGTGACAATGATATGCATAGTTGATCCAGTTTATAACAATTTGTGAGTCCCCAAAGATCTGTATCCTGTGGCAATTTTGTTCCATAGCAAATATGAGAAGGTATCTTAAGCAATTAAGTTCAACATAGTTGTTGGTGCCTCTCCCTAAGCCCACTTTAATCTTGAAGAAGTGAAAGTCATTTATATGAAGTACATCCCCCCCCATCCAACGATCTCAGCCGACCCGGTAATGAGAAAGCTAATTTAATATAAATAGAAATGGTATGTATAAGTAATTATTAAATTCAAGTTGTTATAAATATCATAGATAATGAACATGCCAACTTAATTGTAAAGATAAAATCTTGTAACACATTTTTACACATAATCTTGAATGTGAGGTTCAAGGGAAAGTTCATGATTGTTTGAAAATGGAAGACATTCTCATGTGGATGATGAAGATGCCAACCTAATTGTAAAGATAAAATTTTTTAATGTATCATTCACGTATAATCTTGAATGTGAGGTTCAAGGGAAAGTTCATGATTGTTTGAAAATGGAAGACTAGTTTTAATGGTTTTCTTATTGTATGTCAAGCATCGGATTTATAGTACCGATACTAGATTATGGAATTGAGTGATCTTTAATGATCTTTATGAAATTTGGACACTTTTTACATTCAGTTATAGATTCAACCAAACATATAAACCAATCTAGACGATTAATTACCATAAACCTATAAATGCGCATGAGTGAAATTAAAGAAGAGAAAATAAGCAATGGCGCACCATAAAGATTCGCACAATACACAAAGATTTTACCTTCCTTAACCAGGAAAGCCAACAAGCCTTTGAGCTTCACTGCTCTTATATTATTGATTGAGCTAGATTACAATTAACGTTTACCTTGGTCCAAACCTAACACCAATGTACTCATACATCACTTTATGCCTATTGATCATGATCTTTAGACATAGAAAACCCTAATTTGTAGCTCCCAAATTAGTTATTAATGACTAAATCCTATTGGCTAGGATATTTGGTATCTCATGATTCCTAATGATTTTAACATATTTTCTAATGTAGTCAATTTCCTTTTAACCACCAGTCTCGGTCAACTATGCTCATGCCTGATTTTGATTACTCTTGACTACTATAGTTGACTATCGACTTTTGTTTGTAGGTTTTAACCCTGTACATAACTCACCTACAAATGAATTCTTAAAAACAGAAAATATACAATGGCGAGAAACAAAAAACAAATACACATAGATTTTCCCCTGGATCCCAAAACTGAAACTACCAGATTGAATTTTCATTATGTTCCTTTCAATGTTACAATACATATATATACATGTCGAAGCATTCATAAACCCCAACCCATTAACCCTGTATTAGAACATAAATGTAGTTCCCTTGACTGGATCTACAAAATACCATGGGCAAAAAACCATCATGCCCAAAACCATGTGTGAAATCCATGCACAAAACCATAGGTAGGTTTGCCCACCTAATATAGGGTCCAAAAAAAAAATCTTGGGGCGTTGCCCCAGACCCCATACAGGGGGGCTACTGCCCCCTTGAAACCCCCCAATAAAGGGGGTTGTGCCTAACTCAACAAACAGGTGGTGCTATCACCCCCATGTGACCCCCCACCCCGTGCGTGCAACTAGTCGTGAAAAGAATATAACACACACCCAACATTGTTGGCTGCTTTGACTTCCCATCGACTTTGATTATAGTTCTTCTCCTCTACTTGTTTTTCAATCTATCTTTGACTTGATTGTCAACCCATCAAATCAGCTAAACCATCCAATGAATTATGCTCCTAGTCAATTCTACTCAACTAGACTGTTGAGGTTCATCCCTAGCTAATCCATTCAACTAGCTCGTCAATTAACTAAACTCTAATCGACTCAATGTCTTTTGCAAACAATATAGCACCTAAAAAATCTCCCACTTTTTGTCTTTGTTTCAAGTTTATACAATATCGTGCTTCAGTGAACCATGGCATCAATGCCCACTGCCCCTATGCACCAAGAGAACTTCACAACATTCATCGAATTTTTTAGAAAGTCTGCAATATTCTTCACCATTTCTACCTTTACCAATAATACTTTTTTGTTTTCCACCATATCTATGACGAAATGGTACTATATATTAATGTGCTTTGTCCTTGAATGGTACTTTGGTTGTCACAACCTATCCTTGTTGCTTCTTTAGCAAACCTAGTCTCTAAACACAAATGTCATAACCATATTTCTTCCCAACTTTGAACCAAAGTTTACTCTCTTTTGAGTCAACTCCCTCCTTAACCAACTTAGGTTGATGATCAGTGGAAGATAACACATAAATAGATTGGAAATATGGTGGATTATATGTTTTAGGTTATCTCCTTAATCAACTAGACCTCCTCAAGGCTGAAGGTTGCAGTTCCACCTCTTTGTTTGATTCAATCAAGTCATTTAAATCGCTTTCCTTGTTCTTTAAGTTGAACACCATCTTTTGTTGTTATTTCTCCTTTGGAGCTTCTTCAATATTGGAAGTACACCTACCTTCTTGTTGATCCAAAATCTATGCATTAAAATAGAGCTTCATACATAGTCATTTTCTCATGGGTCTGTGTGGAGGAAAACTACATGAGTTATCTCTCTACACCAGTTTTACTCCGTACACGTCTTCTCTACACACAACACTTAGCAAAATATTTGTGTTTGGAAAGTTTTTCATACATATGTTCCCCGCACATCTTATTTTTCCCATACATCAAACTTTCACACATCTTATCTCTGCACTTCTTACCTTCGTACATCCTTCACTCCCACACATCACAACATTTTGTACACACATTCCTCCACATACATTGATTCCTATGCATGAAAATTCTTTGTATGTGATACGTCAAGAGACCACTTCATTGACTTTACTTTAGCTCCTTTAAGTAAAACCACCATTTGCTTATATTGAGGTTAATTAAGAGCCCATTTAAGGAAGTATCATTCTCGAGATAAAAGGAAACACTTGATGTGGTACAAGGTCATTATCTCTTCAAGTTCTTGATATTATACTACACGAATTATTGCCCATCATCTCACAATGGGAGAAACCATAAGCATTAACTTCTATTATCGTATCACATGGCCCAATGAGAGTGTTATGAAAGGAAATAACATCATATTAATTGTACCAAAGAACAGGGATTTAACAAGTAAGCTCCACTAAATGTTTATTGATTCCTTATACATTTCTAAGTACATTGAACATATGGTGACTAAAATAAAGAAGGGGGTGTTTGTGGAGATATAGTTAATTCACTCCCCTCCCTTGACAAGAGCTTTCATTAGTCCATGTCTTACAATAGATTTTTTAATTTGGACCTTGAAGAGAGATGGAACAACAAAATTTGGACCATGGGGCTCGTGAATGTTGTATACATTCCTAAATTATTCAAATTTAGAGAGGTGGTTTACCTCTGTGCCAAACATTTCGACCCAAAGATTAGGACCATTAAGCTCAACATTGAAAAGAGTCCAATTCCTTTGACTCCCAAGGTCTTTAGGGAGATAATAAGTTGCCAAAGCCCACTAGATACGTAAAATTATTTGAAGTCAATGATTTTCTGGACTCTCAGAGCAACAAGATGAATATCATCAACGAATTCCTGCTATAGTCAGCAATACTTTCGCCCAATATCTCTTTTAATGATATTTCCATTTTCATAGAGCCACATAGAGATTTTTCTTGGTTGATTGTGTTATCACTCCAAAATTTATTTTGAGTTGTTGAGAAAGAAATGATAGAGGTAACCACAAACCAACTTTGGAGATTAGGATCTAACTCTCCTAATGCTTAGAGAGGGCTCTCTCTTTATGATTTAACTTTGTTTTAGTTATTTGATTTTAGGCTAATTATGATTGTACTTGGGTATTGATTTGGATTTGGTGGTGGGATCACTTACTTAGATGGATAGAGGGATGTCGTTTACCATTGGGCTATGGGGTCAAATATCAAGCGAACAGAACTGGATCAAGTTCTAAAAATAGTGTCTACAGAGCAAGGCAGTTGAGTTATTTCAGATCTTAAGGCTGGATGGTGAAGCCGGTTTCATTCTGATCCAAAGAGCAATTAAGGGTTCCTTATGCTGGATTATGAAAGAAGTGAAAGAGGCCAACCGGGATGGGAGAGAAATTAAGAATTCTCAGATTCGGATATCAGAAGAAAACATAGAAGTGATTAACTGTTCAATACATAGTGTACTTAAACAAATTCTGAAATAAATTTCCAATTAATTCATTCACTTTAGATAACATGTAAGTCTTTGAAATACAAAAGAAGATAACAAATTTGACAAACAAAATATTTCATTATAATAGCTCAACACATGAATCCTGTAATGCAATCTTTTTATTCCTCAGTCTAGTCTGCTGACTTGAAAAATTGGTATAACAACCCTCAGGTTTCTGATCAATACAACTCTACAAATGTATAGAAATCCACACCCAATACTTCAAAATATGAAGTATTTATACAAAAATAGTTTACAAAATATCCCAAACTGTCTTCGGAATTAATCTAGGAGAAAGAAATATCTTCATGCAAGAAGATAGAGACAGATGTTCAACTGTTGTATGATGTTCCTGTTTATTTGGTTGTGTTGTCTTTATGCTATGATATTTTGTTGTTTATTCTCTGCCCTGTTGTTGGTCTTCACAATGGTTGTTCTTTTTACTTTGATCTTTCAATTGATACACTTTCACCTGATACTCTTTCATCTGGTTGGCCTATTACTTTTTCTTTATTGTGCCTTTTTCACTTTGACTGTTAGTTTTCACATTTTGACTGTGTATTTTTATAGTAAGTCATTCAACTTTTCCCATGTGTCTGCATCTGGTAATTGAATATTTACCATCCTCCTATAAATTTCATCTACTTCTATGTACTTGGCAAAAGTGGGTTTATTTACAAAAAGGTGTTTTACCTCATGCTGGAGGTAGAACAGGTTCTCAAATGTTTGATATAGAACCTTTCCAGTAGGCATCCATTTCATGGACAAAGTATTTACCTGATCTCTGGCCACCTCTCTGATTCTCCCGTTGTAGTCATCCTGTGGCATCAATTTATCATTATCACCAAGGGATTTGGCAAACCTTTCTGCCTCAAAACATCAAACTTAACCATGAACCTGTCTATAGCCAGTTGCATGGTTTGGCATTTATCTTCAAGGTTCATCATAAAATTCCTATTGGTGAGGACCTTTTTTACCTCTAGTATTGTGTCAACCATGTCAGGTATCTCTAGCTCCTGCAATTCATATTTTTTTTTGGAGTTGAGGAAGTGGATGATCCTAGTGGCTTTTTCTGGCATGTCTCCCAGTTCAGCCTTAACTCTCTAAATGGCTTCTGTAACCTCTTTCACTAAGTCATTTTGCTCAAAGATTACTTGAATGGATGGCCAAATATCATTGACAGAGTCAATGAAATTGGCCCATAATTGTTTCTTAGCTTGGCCAAGTGGCTCCTTTAATGTTAGCTCTTTATCCTTTCATTCATTCTGGCTGCCTTCTATACTTCATCTTTGTGCATAATCTCAGCAAGCTTATTGTCATTCTCTAGACTGGTTATCTTTTCCTTAAGCTTGTTTATTTGTGTGGTCTCAATGCACATGTCTTCAATTGCCTTGACCAACTTACTTTCCTCATCACCTGGCTGAGCTACTGGTGTTGTTGACCTTGTTGCTGATGTAGATGTTGTGGCAGCTGGTAGTGTTGTAGCCAATGGAGCTGTAGGAGCCAATGCAGCTGCCAAGGTTGATGGTACTACAGTAGTGACTATTGGGATAACAGTGGCAGTGGCAATCTCAAGACTAGCTTGTTTTAATTGTATCAAGTTGTCTAACTCCTTCTCCATTTCCTTCAGTTGATCACTAAGTTGTAAAACAAGGTCCATCATTTCCTCTTGATGTGTTTGGCTTTTTAAGACCTCTTTTGTCTGTGGGTGCTCTGAATGAGGCAATTTGATTTGTTTTTTGAGAGCAACAATGTCCTCATTCTTTTTCTTTATCAACTTCTCAGTAGCCTTGATATCATTGGGATCATGTCCCAACTCAATCACCAAGTCTTCTAGTGACTTGATTCTGTTATCTTTGTCCTATGAGGAGGCCATCTCTAGTTTGTACTGTGCAGTGATATTATCTGATGAACTTTGTAGCTTATGTGCAGCCATAGCTTTACCTGTCAAGCTAGAATAAATCATCTCACCTGCCTGCTTTTGGAACTCAATTTGTTCAATGGGATGAACATCCCTAGCCCAAACTTCAAAATTTGTTTTCCTATAGTCTGCTAATGTTTTTGGCTGCTAGACTGTAGGTTGTATGAACAACATTTGCATTTTTCTTGTTTTGATGTCAAAGGATGACATCAACCTATTTTGATTTGCAAGTGCCTGCTTGAAGTATTGGGCATAAGTCTCAGCCTTCAACTTCTCATTCCTCAGCTTAATTTTCTTATATATACCTTTGATATCCTTTTCTTTATCCACAAGCCTAGTGAATGAAGAGACCTCAACATTGAGTTGTCTCTCAATAAGTTGAGTGTTTGATGTTGAGGGTTGGTGTGTTTCTCCTAAAGTTGTTGTGCCTTTGCTCCTTTCCACCATTGTATCAGTGTCAGTGATTTCCAATGAGTCAATTGTGTCTTCCTGTTCAGTTACAGAATTAAGCTTGGGCCTCTTCCTGTAACTGATCTCAAATTGTTCACCTGTAGTTTCCATAGTTGAACTGGAACCCTCCTCCCTGGTTCTCTTTGTGTTTCTACCCTCATTTGCTAGAGTCTATAAAATAGGAGGAATATTCATTAGTTCTCCTAGTTCTGGAACCTGCAGGAAGGAACTTGTATCAATATGTTTTTCTAGATCAATCAATGTATTCTCTACATCAACTACAGTACTATCCATCTCTATTAGAGTGTTTTCCAACCATTCTAATTGGTTGGAAAACCTCTCAATGTCTGGTCTGGGATGATGGATGAAAGGTCCCAATTTTACCTTTATCCTTAGCTTGTTTATGACTCTATGAGGGTCATACTGCCACATACAGCTGTTCTTGAATTTCATTTGTTGCAAAATATTATCTACCTCTAGTCTAGCTTCTCTAGTATTACAAATGAAGAGGCCCAATTGATTTTTCATTTTGAATTGGGTCTTCTTCCTAGCTGATAGGAAGTTGACTTCATAAGATTTTATAATCTACCTAAACTATTCTAGTGCAAATATCCTCATGGGGAGGTATTTAGGCAGTTTTTATGGGGCAAGTTGGCATCCATAAATTCTTATTTCTGTGTGTTTCTGGTACAAATATCAGTCTCCCACTTTGTTGTTCTTTCCAACTTTAACACCCTTTTGATCTATTAACTGATTCTGGGCTGAGGGCTACTGGTTAGCATATTCATAACTCGATGGACAAATAAATCAATGAAGTCTTTGTAGGAAAAAATAGTGGAGAATTTCTAGATCAATGGTGTACAGTAGATGACTGATCTTGGATTTCCTTTGGTATCCAACTTTTGGATGCTGACAGGGAATTTATCTGATTGGTAGTACAAGAAAATATGAAATAAAACTAAAGAATATTTGAAAACTCTCTCGGTTGGTAGCCTGGTGAACTGTTCATGCATTGTGTCTACTATGAACTGAGCATAGCTATACATTATAGCAGGAGGCTTTCCTGGGGAAAATATGGAAAGGAAGGGAAGAACAACCTCATCCACATGTTCATCTATGGTGTATCCTAAAATGCAGGAGAGCATGGTGATGATTTGTCTCCCTCTCTCAGAAAATATGGTGGCAGCATATGGAGGACTTTCTGTAGGAGTATGACACTCCTCTATGATGAAAGTTTGGAAAATTTGGGCTATCTTAGGAGGGTCTAACTTGGTGTAGAGGTCAAGCAAGCCTTCAATAGAAAGTGGGGTCTCATTTGGGCTTGGTTGGATTTGCAACATTTGGTTAATGGATTCTGCAGTGATGGTAAATAACACTTGCTAGTCAGGGGTGACAATGGATCTTTGGCTGGGAATGTAGCAAGCATGACAAAAGTGGATGATTTCTAGGAATGGGTGCACTTCTGGAAACAAATACTTGGGCAAATTAGACTCCCAAAGGTGAATGTCATCGTTCTGGTTTAAGAACTTGTCCTTACTCCAACAGTGGAGCTTTAGAAGGTAGGCAAGGGAAGTTGTGTCCTTTATTTGGAAGTCTTTGTCTGCTAATGCAAGGTGGTCGATGTCTAGGTGAGGGGTTTGTAGAGGTCTCACGTCTAGAGAGGTTTGGGAAGCCATAATTGGGTTTACATATTTGAATTAGGCTTTCAATGGTTTTAGAAGTGAGGTTTGAAGGTCTGGAACAGTGGGAGGGTAATTATAGTTTGTAAAAGGGTTTGGGATGTACAAATAGGTTTCTATTCAACTTCTGGAAGGTTTCTTAATTAATTCAATTAACTAACCTTTCAATTTAAACTATGTATTTTCAAATTTAAGGGTCATTCTGGGTTTTTCCAAGAATACCTGGAAATTGATGGTTTGACGTGCAGACTGGGTTCAGTAGTGAATACAGAAGGTACTGTAGCTTTCAACTATCAACTAGTTGCTTCAATTGGGTATCCGAAGTGTCTTCAGGATGCAGAAGGTGGTCAAATTGGTCGCAGAGGTTTCAAGGTGTCGCAAATGGCTAAGAAGCAGCTTGCAATGAAAAACAAGCGAAAAGAGCTAATTGGGGCTTTTTTGGCCTTTAAACGAGTAATGGTCACATTTTGGTGCAGAAATTATAAATGAACAGTGAGCAGTTTTCAGTTTAGGCGGGGAGGTGGTTTTCTGGGTCATCGCACCGCTTTTGGAGGGTGGGCAGTATTTTCGCAAGCACACAATCTAGCCTGGTGCCGCCACGTAGCAGAACAGTGCCCAAGCAAAACCGAGAATCTCATGTGCTCTCAGGTTGTTATAGGTCGGATAATGAATCTGCACGATATGGTTGTACACCATCGGATCTGTAGGTAGGAGATTAGAGGGCTATCACGCAATTGAGTTGCACGGATAGAATCAATAAAGTGATTTGGTGGGGCCAGGGATTTAATTACAGATAATTGTAATTAATTAGCGCATAATGTAGGGGTTTAATATAAGCAGCGGGTAAATAAGGTGGGACCACGGGTTATGTGGCGGGGTTTTTTAACTAAACCAAGGGTTGGTGGGTTAAAAAAGGGTATCGGGGAAATATGAAGCGGGGAAGTTAATTAGATAAAGCGGGGGCATAAAAACTTAGGATAAGGAGGTTTTGTGGGTTTTTGAGGGGGAAAGTGATATTTGTAATGGGGAATGGGTTTCACACTAGGGAAAGGGATTTTGGGAAGGGGGGATGATTTTTGAAGGGTAATTTCTAGGGGAATGTGTGAAATGAAGGGGTAAAGGTCAAAATGAGGGGAAAAGGGAAATTAATAAGTAATGAAGGGAGAATGGGGAAATTAGAAAATAAGTATGTGGGGGTAGAGTGAAATGAGGGGAAATTATTTAAACAAGCTTGGTGGATATCCTTTCTTTGTCATAAATCCTCCTACACATGAAACATAGGATTAAGCATGATAAACGTGCTTTTGACTCAATAACCTTGTGCATTTGCAACCTTTTTTCTACCTACCCTTTATTTATCCTAACATTTTCTCTTCATTTATTGGGTGCATTTGAGCTTGCTGACCCTTTATTTCCTTTTCTTTTGGCAAGCAAACTATCTAATTCTAACCTAATAACCTCCAATGGCTCAGATTAAACTGATGAGCTCATTTTTATTTTCTACCTAACTATTGATTTGCCAAGGTTAAACAGTTTGGCTCGATCTTTATTCTCTATCTATCATCATGAAATTTAAAACATGAATGAGTCAATATTAGGCTATTTAACGCTCATGGATTGTGGCATTTTTGACAAGCTGCACACAATCTTATTTTACAATGTAAAACAAAAGGAGTGGCATTTGAATTTGCAAACTTTAATGATCTATTTTTATCTCTTTTTTGGGGTTCATATTTTTCACTTTTTTATCTTTTTCTTTCTTTTGTCATTTGATTATTCTTTGAGGACATACCCTCTTTAAATTTTTTAATTTTTAATATGGAAAACATTTTTCAGAAAGCAAAAGTATGTACAATATTACAATACTAACCATAGCCAATTCAGCATTATGAATCCTATTATTATAGGACCCTAACAATGGCTCCACATGGGGATGGCATTTCCTGGTGAAATGTCAGGAACTTTAAGGTCAGTAGCCTTTGAAACTGTGATTGTAGTTAGCTTGTAAACTGCTCTTATGTGTTTCTGCTTTATTCATACTTATGATGGTGAACCTCTCAAAGCTCAGAGCCTTCTCTTTGGGCTTTAACTTCAAAATATTACCATCCAATCCAATCTAAACTCTGCAATGTTATATACAATGAGTAAAGTAAAGTGAACTACTGTTAATCTGTGGATAAGTAATGCTTCAGCATCCTACCATTGACTGGTCCTCCTGGTAGATCTGTTCCATCTAACTATCTCAAGAAAAATGTATTGTTACCTCTGTAACCATAAATGATATAAGGGCCTTGCCATAGGAAATCAAATTTGCCATGTTTAACCTTATCTTCTCTTCTGGAATCCCATTTGAGAACTTTATCACCTATGCAAAAATCATCAGCTTTGGTATTTTTGTCAAAAATCTTTTTGATTTTATCTTGAATCACTTGTGATTTGACATAGACTTCTTCTCTGGTTTGTTGTAGGTGTTTTGTCTGATTTATCCTTCTTTGGATATCATTTGGTTCTACCTGCAACTCTTGAATGATCTTCATCACTTGTACTCCTAAAGAGGATGGAAAAATAGCATCCATACCATATACTAGTTGATAAGGAGATGTACCAATGAACTTTTTGGTAGTTAGTCTATCTGCCCATAAGGCATTGACCAACTTTTTGTTCCATGTCTTCTTGTTGTCTTCTAGCAGTTTCTTGATGATATTGACAAGGCTTTTGTTGGAGGATTCTGCAAGTCCATTACCTTGAGGGTGATAGGCAGTGGAATGGCCAAGGGTAATGTGATATTTGTTACAAAAGTCTACCATTTTCTTGGATTTAAAAGCAGCTGCATTATCAGTAATGAGATTTTGGGGGCATCCAAATCTTGAAAGGCTATTGTTTTCAAGGAATGAAATAATGACAGAGTCTATGGCTTATCTAGAAGGGATGGGTGAATTTCTCCAATGAAGTCTAAACCCCATTGTTGAAAAGGTACTTCTGTGGATATGGGTTTGAGGGGTAAAGGTAAGAGCTTCTTTTTGCCCTCAAATATCTTGCACTTGTGACAGGAGATCACATGTTTCTTAACATCTACAAAAAGGGTGGGCCAGTAAAAACCTGCCCTCAAGATCTTGTCAGGAGTTTTTTTCCAATATAGGTGTCCTCCACAATCTCGTGCATGAAATTCTTGCATAATTTTTTCAGCTTCATCTTTCAGTAAACAATTTAATAGAATTCCATCATTATCTTTCCAAAATAAAGCATTATCTATGATACAATATTTCAATGATTTCATTTTCATAAATCTAGCTTTAGTTCTAGATAAACCAGGAGGAGCTTGTAAGTTTAGTAAGACAAATATGATCTCTGCATACCAAGTTGAATCTGTAAATGGTTCACTGATCTGTGGAGTCGCCATCTCTTCTAGATCATCTAGGGCACCAATGAAATTTATATCTAAGGCCTAACAGTTCAATTCAACCATGAGTTTAGCTAAACCTTGGCCTTTGATAAGTTTTGTAGGCTTTATTTCTATGTCATATTCCAAAATAGTGGCAATCCATTTGCCTCTCTTTCCTTCATGCCCATTTTGTGTCAAAATGTCCTTTATTACTGAATTTGGAACATAAGCAATGATGTGTGAATACAAGATGTATACTCTGAAATCTTTAATAGCTTTCACTAAAGCAAGTGCTTGTTTTTCCATTATGTTATACTTTAGTGTAGCATCTCTCAAATATTTGTTGAAAAATGCAATAGGTTTCTCATGTCCTTGATCATTCTTTTGCAACAACACTGTTGCAACAGTATGTTCTGAAGCAAAAGAAAAAATTATAAAATATTTGTTGAAATCATGACTTATGAGGACTGGAGTTTTGGTAAGGGCTTCCTTGATTGCCTCAAAAGACTGTTTAGACTCTACTGTCCACTTAAGTGTTGAACCTTTCTTCAACATGTTTTTTAATTCTCTAATTAATTCTGCTAAGTTTGAAATGAATCTCCTAAGAAAAATTATTTTGCCTAAAAATGATTGTAATTATTTGATGTTTCTAGGATGAGTGATGGTCAGGATTGCCTCTATTCTAGCTGGATTGATTCTAATTCTGTCTTTGGATATTATGTGTCCCAAGAGTTTACCTTCTTCTAGACCAAAGAGTGTCTTTTTAGGATTTAAGGAAATACCAAATTTTCTGCATTTAATGAAAACTCTTCTTAGGTGATCTAGATGTTTGTTATCTGATTTAGAAAAGACTGTGATGTCATCTTGGTAAACAACTAGAAAGTCATGGATTTCTTTGGCAAAAGCTATATCCATAGATCTTTGGAATGTTGCTCTTGCATTCATTAATCCAAAAGGCATCTTCAAATACATGAAAGTACCCCAAGGAGTAGTAAATGCAGTCTTTGCTTGATCCTCTGGTTGAACTAAGATTTGGTTGTATCCAGAAAATCCATCAAGCAATGAAATTTTGGATGAGCCTACTACCCTCTGAAGAATATGGTCCATTTCTGGGAGAGGATAGTTGTCTTTTAATGAGATTTTGTTCAAGTTTCTGAAATCAAATCACAGTTTGATTTCTCTTGTTTTCTTCCTAGTAGTGACTAAGTTTGAGACCCAATCTGAATATCTAATGGGTGTTATGATCTATGCATCATACATCCTTTTTACTTCCTTTTCAATGAGTGGCATAAGAACTGGATTATTTCTCCTAAGCTTTTGTTTAAAGGGTTTATGGTCTTCTTTGATAGGTATCTTATGTTGAATTATGTTGGTATCATAAGACTTAAGGTCTTCATAACTCCAGGCAAAGACATCTTGAAACTCTTTGAACAGGTTTATGTATTTCAGTTTTTCATCTAGAGGTAATGTTTTGGATATTTTGATAAGCTTGGGTTTTTCTTCAGTTCCTATGTTACATTCTTCTATGTCTGCTCTTAAAGGCTCCATTTTTGGTTTCCTAGCTACATCATTTGAATCAAACAAATCTTCTAAATGGACTAATCCCTTAGGCAAAAAGTTATCTTTAAGGTTTAAAATTTCAGGATCATCATTCATTATTTCTTCTATTTCTACATTTTTTAAGTTATATATTTCTACTTTAGTGAAATTAGTGGGTTTATTAATATCTAAAGCATTTATGTCTATTTCACTATCTATGTTATTATCTATTGTACAATCTGTATCTATATTACAATTTTGAAACTCTCCTTCAGCATTCATGAAATCATAAATTTGAGAATCTTTTGAGAAAATCTTCCAATATTTAAAATTGTCAGATATAACATGCCTATGTCTTACTTTTGCAATGTACTAGTGGTCGGGTTGAAAAGGCAATTTGCAGGTACTAGCAAAAGTGGCCAGACTATGAGCTTACATATTCTGTTTCCTAGGAATGGCAGCAAAGTCAGTTTCCAGAAGGTCCTTGATCAAATCTAGGACAGTCTCTCTATATCGGCTAAGTCTGGGATTATTCATAGAGTATTCACCTTTGATTTGTTTTATAATCAATTATGAGTCTCCCATGATAGAAACTCTCTTGGCTCCACGTTTTCTAACAATTTCTAGTCCTAAGATTAGAGCTTCATATTCTGCCATGTTATTTGTGCATTTAAAGTTTAATCAAAAGGCATGACCTTTAGAATGATTGTTTTCCATGTTGTGAATCCAAACTCCTGCACTTGCTCCTAATCTATTCACAGATCCATCAAAATCTAGATGCCATAGGGACTCATGAAAAATGTTTTCACTATCAGGAGCTTTGTATTTTTGTTCTATCGCTGTGATTTCATTTTTTCCATTGTCTGATGTACGAGATAAAAGAGTCCATATGAGAATGCATGGAGTATATAGGGAAATTATGAGGCTTTTATGCACTACTCACCATGTATTTCATCAATGTTTCTCTATAAAGTTTTCTTTACTGACCAAACACAGATATGGTGGCATGTGACATGTCTAACTGTAGAGATCCCTACAATTTTGCTCCCTATGAACGAGTTAACAACATTCCATACTTGGGTGGGATATCATCAACTACTATGTCCATGACAATACTCTTTGTTGGGCATTGGACTAGAGTTACACACAAATCTTTAATTAGGCCTGGGCATTTAACTTGGCTAGAATTAAAGGAAAAGAGGTCCTTGTATGGTCTGGTGATATCTAAGTTTAATCTCTCCATGATTGCTTTTGGCAGTAAGTTATGGGATGCCCCTAAGTCTAGCATAACATTATGTAAGATTTTGTCATGAACGTTCAAGCTAATGTAGAAGGGAGGAATACCCCCTTGTTGATGTGTGCCATTTACTTCTGGACCAAACAATAACTCAGGTTGATCATCATTCAAGTTTACATCGTCCTCTCCTTCACGTATATTTAATTTTTTAGTGATTTGTGCTCTATATGATTCATTTTTCACTAGCTCGGTCAAAGGAACTAATATTTTCAATTTTTCTATCTCAGTCTTAATGTTGAATGGCAATTGAGTTTTTCCTGATCGGATGAGATCTTCCTTAGCAAATGTGGTCTGTGTATTTTTATCTTGTTTTTCAGTACTTGGCACTTCAGTCTATGTTTGAGCAGTTTTGTTTTGAATTCTCTTATTTGGAATGATTTGAGTAACAGTTTCAGCTTGAGTCTCAGATGACGTTATATCTACAATTTTTTGGCTGGAAGTCTCCTGAGTTACCCTAGGGAGAATTTGTAGAACTTTGGCCACAGGAGCTTCTGTTATCTTTTTAATGTGGGTTTGGATTGATTTCTTAATGGGAATTTCAGTATTCTTTTTGCTCCTAAGGTTGTACTGTTTATGAACCTCATATATAGTAGATTCATAGCCTTGTTTGAAGTCAAAGGATTCTCCATATTCTCATTGCAATTGTTGCAGCATGTACAATTCTTGTTCTTCCTAAGTAAGAAAAACAACTTCTTCATTTTTAATCCATAATAGTTTTATCTAGGTGTCATCCTCTTCTTCATGGTTTTGTGAACCCTCAGCATAGTTTTCCTGGAAGGGTGGTCTAATTTGCTGATCAGGTATTGCATTTTTTCCAATGTTAGGATTTTTCCTAAAGTTGGGGTTTCTTATTGGGGGTGGCTTTTGGTTTTCCCACTGAGTTTTTCTTTCCATGTTTTCTAATTTATCCATTATTCTTTCTACACTCTCTGCTAAACTAGCTATTTTACCATCAGAAGTGGAAGTTTCCTCTTTAATCACAACTCTTTTTTCATTTCTCATCCTAGATTTCTTAGCTAATAAATTTGCTTCTACACTAACAGCATTACTCTGCATTTGTTCTAATGTTTCAGGGTTTCTTTACCTTAATTGGTGTGACATGTCAATGTCAAAACCATCAGAAAATTTGATCAATGCTAGGTTTGGTGGAGGTTTAATATTAGCAGGGATTGCATTGTAGATGCTATTGAACCTAGTACAATAATCTTGAACTAATTCATTAGGAGCTCTTCTAATGTTATCATATTCAGATAGTATTTGCAAATGGTTTTTCTTTCTTTCCCGTCTATCAATGAATAATCTATGAAAAGCAGCTAAATCTGCAGTATGATTAGCAGGTAAACCTTTGAACCATTTCTTAAAATCCCTTATCAATGTCTGGGCAAACAACCTCATTTGGACATTATACTCATCAATCTCATGCAATTCAAAGTAATCAGTCATTTTGTTCACATGTTGTTGGGTAGTATACTGACTAGTAGCATCAAACAAAAAGATTTTGCTTTGGTAATCTTGGGGCATGGCAGTAGTTGGGCTGGTAAAACCAAAGGTGCATATCTATTTGCCATGGCTGAGATTTTGTTTTGACTAGGGGGAAAGGTAGTGGTGCTAGAAGAAGTACTTCAAATGGTTGGATATGAACTAGATGAGCTTGAGGTGTTTGGTTGAAGAGGAAGCTGAGAAAAAATTGGTTTAGGGGAATGAATTGTGGTGGATATTATAGGCAAGGTGGTAGTAAATGAAGGTGTATTTACAGTATTTGAAGATTCTACAAAAAGTTCAGAGGCAGCAGCAGTGAGGGCAGTGAATTCAACTGATTGTTGAAGATAGGCATCATCTATATGGCTTATCAATGTAGAGGTTAAAGCTTCTAGTTTGTCAAAAGTTTGCAACACAAGTTTATCTAAATCTGGATGTATAGGCACCCTTTTTGACTCAATGAATTGAATAAAATTAGGGTCTAATATAGTTTCAAGATTTTCATTTTCTGATTTAGATCTAAACAATGAAAGGTCAAATGACAAATCAAATGGAATATCCTCTAAAGTTGATAATTCCTCGGTGAGTGAATTTGCTTTAACTAACTGGCTACTACTTGCTTGAGTTTCTACCTTTTTTTATTTCCTTAAAATTATGCCAGGGTCATCAACTATTGTAGCGGGGTTTGGATCTGGATTTGCCCTGGTATAGTGAATCTTTTTGGGAGCCAAAATTTTAATTTTTTAATTGTTTTTATGAAACTTTTAAACAACTTAAAAATGACCTTAAGGTGCAAAAGATGAGAATTAAGATTTCTTTAAAGTTTTATTACACTGAGGATCGAGTCCCCAATATGGTGGCCAATATGTTATCACTCCAATCTTTCTTTTGAGTTGTTGAGAAAGAAATGATAGAGGTAACCACAAACCAACTTTGGAGATTAGGATCTAACCTTCCTAATGCTTAGAGAGGGCTCTCTCTTTATGATTTAACTTTGTTTTAGTTATTTGATTTTAGGCTAGTTATGATTGTACTTGGGTTTTGATTTGGATTTGGTGGTGGGATCACTTACTTAGATGGATAGCGAGATTTCGTTTACCATTTGGCTATGGGGTCAAATGTCAAGCAAATAGGACTGGATCAAGCTCTAAAAATAGTGTCTATAGGGCAAGGCAGCTGAGTTATTTCAGATCTTAAGGCGGGATGGTGAAGTTGGCTTCAATCGGATCCAAAGAGAAATTAAGGGTTCCTTAGGTTGGATTATGAAATAAGTGAAAGAGGTCAACTGGGATGGGAGAGAAATTAAGGATTCTCAGATCTGGATATCAGAGGAAAACATAGAAATGATTAACTATTCAAGACAGAGTGTACTGAAACAAATTCTGAAATAAATTTCCAGTTAATTCATTCACTTTAGATAACATGTAAGTTTGTGAAATACATAAGAAGATAACAAATTTGACAAAGAAAATACTTCACTGTAATAGCTCAACACATGAATCCTGTAATGCAATCTTTTTATTCCTCATTCCAGGCCGTTGACTTGAAAAATTGGTACAATAACCTTCGGGTTTATGATTAATACAACTCTACAAATGTATAGCAATCCACCTCCAATACTTCGAAATGTGAAGTATCTATGCAAAAATAGTTTACAAAATATCCCAAATTGTCTTGGGAATTAATCTAGGAGAAAGAAATATCTTCATGCAAGAAGATAGAGACAGATGTTCAACTGCTATATGTTGTTCCTGTTTATTTGGTTGTGTTTTCTTTATGCTCTGATATTTTGTTGTTTATTCTCTGCCATATTATTGGTCTTCACGCTGGCTGTTCTTTTTACTTTGATCTTTCAACTGATACACTTTCACCTAATACTCTTTCATCTGGCTCGCCTGTTACTTTTTCTTTACTGTGCCTTTTTCACTTTGATTGTCCATTTTCACATTTTGACTGTGTATTTTTATAGTAAGTCATTCAACTTTTCCCATGTGTCTGCATCTGGTAATTGAATATTTACCATCCTCATATAAATTTCATCTACTTCTGTGTACTTGGAAAAAGTAGGTTTATTTACAAAAAGGTGTTTTACCTTATGCTAGAGGTAAAACAAGTTCTCAAATGTTTGATATAGAACCTTTCCAGTAGGCATCCCTTTCATGGACGAAGTATTTACCTGATCTCTGGCCACCTATCTGATTCTCCCGCTGTAGTCATCCAGTGGCATCAATTTATCATTTATCACCAAGGGATTTGGCATACCTTTCTGCCTCAAAACATCAAACTTAACCATGAACCTGTCTATAGCCAACTGCATGGTTTGGCATTTATCTTCAAGGTTCATCATCAAAATTCCTCTTGGTGAGGACCTTTTTTACCTCTAGTATAGTGTCAGTCCTTTCAGGTATCTCCAGTTCCTGCAATTCATATTTGTTTTTGGAGTTAAGGAAGTGGATGATCCTAGTGGCTTCTTCTGGCATGTCTCCCAGTTCAGCCTTAACTCTCTGAATGGCTTTTGTAGCCTCTTTCACTAAGTCATTTTGCTCAAAGATTACTTGAATGGATGGCCAGATATCATTGACAAAGTCAATGATATTGGCCCATAATTGTTCCTTAGCTTTGCCAAGTGACTCCTTTAATGTCAGCTCTTTCTCTAAGCTCTCTATCCTTTCATTCATTCTAGTTGCCTTCTATACTTCTTCTTTGTGCATAATCTAGGCAAGCTTATTGTCATTCTCCAGACTGTTATCTTTTCATTAAGCTTGTTTATTTGTGTGGTCTCAATGGACATGTCTTCCATTGCCTTGACCAACTTACTTACCTCATCACTTGGCTGAGCTACTGTTGTTGTCGACCCTGTTGTTGATGTAGATGTTGTGGCAGCTGGTAGTGTTGTAGCCAGTGGAGCTGTAGGAGCCAATGCAGCTGCCAAGGTGGATGGTACTGCTGTAGTGACTGTTGGGATAACAGTGGCAGTGGCAGTCTCAAGACTAGCTTGTTTTAACTGTATCAAGTTGTCTAACTCATTTCCTTAAGTTGATCATTAAGTTGTAAAACAAGGTCCATCATTTCCTCCTGATGTGTTTGGCTTTCTAAGACCTCTTTTGTCTGTGGGTGCTCTGAATGAGGCAATTTGAGTTGTTTTTTTAGAGCAGCAATGTCCTCATTCTTTTTCTTTATCAACTTCTCAGCAACCTTGATATCATTCGGACCATGTCCCAGCATAATCACCAAGTCTTCTAGTGACTTGATTCTGTTATCTTTGGCCTGTGAGGAGGCCTTCTCTAGTTTGTACTATGCAGTGATATTATCTAATGAAATTTGCAGCTTATGTGCAGCCATAGCTTTACCTGTCAAGGTGGAATAGATCTTCTCACATGCCTACTTGTGGAACTCAATTGGGTCAATGGGATGAACATCCCTGGCCAAAACCTCAAAATCTGTTTTCTTATAGTTTGCTGATGTTTTTTGCTACCAAACTAAAGGTTGCATTAACGACATTTGCATTTTTCCTATTTTGATGTCAAAGGATGACATCAACTTGTTTTGATTTGCAAGTGTCCGATTGAAGTATTAGGCATAAGTCTCAGCCTTCAACTTCTCATTCCTCAACTTAATTTCCTTATATCTATCTTTGATATCCTTCTCTTTATCCACAAGCCTGGTGAATGAAGAGACCTCAACGCTGAGCTATCTCTCAATAAGTTAACTGTTTGATGTTGAGGGTTAGGGTGTTTCTCTTGAAGTTGTTGTGCCTTTGCTCCTTTCCACCATTGTATCAGTGTCGGTGATTTCCATTGAGTCAATGGTGTCTTCATGTTCAGTTACAGCATTAAGCTTGGGCCTCTTCCTATAACTGATCTTAAATTGTTCACTTGTGGTTTCCATAGCTAAACTGGAACCCTCCTCCCTGGTTCTCTTTGTGTTTCTATCCTCATTTGCTGGAGTCTATAAAATAGGAGTAATATTCATTAGTTCTACTAGTTCTGGAACCTGCAGGAAGGAACTTGTATCAATATGTTTTTCTAGATCAATAAATGTATTCTCTACATCAACTACAGTACTATCCATATCTATTAGAGTGTTTTTCAACCATTCTGATTGGTTGGATAACCTCTCAATGTTTGGTCTGGGATGATGGATGAAAGGTCCCAATTTGACCTTTATCCTTAGCTTTTTTATGACTCTATGAGGGTCATACTACCACATAAAGCTGTTCTTGAATTTCATTTGTTGCAAAATCTTATCTGCCTCTGGTCTAGCTTCTCTGATATTACAAATGAAGGGGCCCAGTTGATTTTTCACTTTGAATTGTGTCTTCTTCCTAGCTGATATGAAATTGACTTCATCAGAATTTATAATTTTCCTAAAGTATTATGGTGCAAATATTGTCATGGGGAGGTATTTAGGCAGTTTGTATGGGGCAAGTTGGCATCCATAAATTCTTATTTCTGTGTGGTTTCGGTACAGATACTAGTCTCCCACTTTGTTGTTCTTTGCCAACTATAAGACCCT
Source organism: Pinus taeda (assembly GCA_000404065.3). NCBI lineage: Eukaryota > Viridiplantae > Streptophyta > Pinopsida > Pinales > Pinaceae > Pinus > Pinus taeda. Next base: position 62,491 of record APFE031001549.1, on the reverse strand, counting down.
TTTGATCTCTTAACTGATTCTGGGCTAAGGGATATTGGTTAGCATATTCATAACTGGATGGACAAATAAATCAATTAAGCCTTTGTAGGAAAAAATAGTGGATAATTTTTGGATCAATGGTGTCCAATAGATGACTAATCTTGGGTTTCCTTTGGTATCCAACTTTTGGATGCTGACAAGGAATTTATCTGACTAGTAGTACAAGAACATATGAAATAAAACTGAAGAATATTTGAAAACTCTCTCGGTTGGTAGCCTAGTGAACTGTTCATGCATTCTGTCTATTATGAACTGAGCATAGTTATACATTATAGCAGGAGGCTTGCCTGGGGAAAAGATGGAAAGGAAGGCAGGAACAACCTCATCCACATGTTCATCTATGGTGTATCCTAAAATGCAGGAGAGCACAGTGATGATTTCTCTGCCTCTCTCAGAAAAAATGGTGGCAGCATATGGAGGACTTTCTGTAGGAGTATGACACTCCTCTATGATAAAAGTTTGGAAAATTTGGGCTATCCTAGGAGGGTCTAACTTGGTGTAGAGGTCAAGCAAGCCTTCAATAGAAAGTGGGGTCTCATTTGGGCTTGGTTGGACTTGCAGTATTTGGTTAATGGATTCTACAGTGATGGTAAATAACACTTGCTGGTCAGGGGTGACAATGGCTCTTTGGCTGGGAATGTAGCAAGCATGACAAAAGTGGATGATTTCTGGGAATGGGTGCACTTCTGGAAACAAATACTTAGGCAAATTAGACTCCCAAAGGTGAATGTCATCATTCTGGTTTAAGAAATTGTCCTTACTCCAGCAGTGGAGCTTTAGAAGGTAGGCAGGGGATGTTGTGTCCTTTATTTGGTTTGTAGAGGTCTCACATCTAGAGAGGTTTGGGAAGCCATAATTGGGTTTACAAATTTGAATTACGCTTTCAGTGGTTTTAGAAGTGAGGTTTGGAAGCTCTGGAATAGTGAGAGGGTAATTACAGTTTGTAAAAGGGTTTGGGATGTACAAATAGGTTTCTCTTCAATTTTTTGAAGGTTTCTTAATTAATTCAATTAATTCTTTCAATTTAAACTGTGCGTTTTCAAATTTAACGGATGTTTTGGTTTTTTCCAAGAATACCTGAAAATTGATGGTTTGACATGTAGACTGGGTTCAGTAGTGAATGCAAAAAGTATTGTAGCTTCCAATTGTCAACTGGTTGCTTCAATTGGGTATTCGGAGCGTCTTCAGGCAGTAGAAGGTGGTCAAATTGGTCGAAGAGGTTTCAGGGTGTCGCAAATGGCTAAGAAGCAGTTTGCAATAAAAAACGAGTGAAAAGAGCAAAATGGGGCTTTTTCGGCCTTTTGACGGGTAACGATCACATTTTGGCACGAAAATTATAAATGAACAGTGAGCATTTTTCGATTTAGGTGGGGAGGTGGTTTTTTGGGTCATCAGACCGCTTTTGGAGGGCGGGTTGTATTTTTCGCGAGCACGCGATCTAGCCTAGTGCAGCCACATAGCAGAATAGTGCCTAGGCAAACTGCGAATCTCGCATGCTCTTGGCCTGTTATAGGTCCAATAATGAATCTAAGCAATATGACTGTACACCGTCGGATCTAGGGGTAGGAGATCGGAGGGCTATTGCACAATTGAGTTGCATGGATAGAATCGAGAAAGTGATTTGGTGGGGCCCGGGATTTAATTATAGATAATTGTAATTAATTAGTGCATAATGTCGAGGTTTAATATAAGAAGCGGGTAAATAAGGTTGGACCACGGGTTATGTGGCAGGGTTTTTTTAACTACACCAAGGGTTGGTGGGTTAAAAAAGGGTATCAGGGAAATATGAAGCATGAAAGTTAATTAAATAAAGCGGGGGCATAAAACTTAGGATAAGGGGGTTTTGTGGGTTTTTGAGGGGGAAAGTGATATTTGTAATGGGGAATGGGTTTCACACTAGGGAAAGGGGTTTTGGGAAGGGGGGATGATTTTTGAAGGGCAATTTCTAAGGGAATTTGTGAAACAAAAGGGTCAAGGTCAAAATGAGGGGAAAAGGGAAATTAATAAGTAATGAAGGGAGAATGGGGAAATTAGCAAACAAGTATGTGGGGGTATAGTGAAATGAGGGGAAATTATTTAAACAAGCTTGGTGGATATCCTTTCTTTCTCATAAATCCTCCTGCACATGAAACATAGGATTAAGCATGATAAATGTGCTTTTGACTCAGCAACCTTGTGCATTGCAACCTTTTTTCTACCTACCCTTTATTTATCCTAACATTTTTTCTTCATTTATTGGGTGCATTTGAGCTTGCTGACCCTTTATTTCCTTTTCATTTGACAATCAAACTATCTAATTCTAACCTAATAACTTCCAATGGCTCAAATTAAACTGATGACCTCATTTGACAATCAAACTATCTAATTCTAACCTAATAACTTCCAGTGGCTCAGATTAAACTAGTGAGCTCATTTTTATTCTCTACCTAACTACTGATCTGCCAAGGTTAAACAGTTTGGCTAGATCTTTATTCTCTATCTATCAACATGAAATTTAAAACATGAATGGGTCAAGATTAAGTTATTTGACCATCATGGATTGTGGCATTTTTGACAAGCTGCACACAATCTTATTTTACAATGTAAAACAAAAGGAGTGGCATTTGAATTCGCACACTTTCGTGATCTAATTTTATCTCTTTTTTGGAGTTCATATTTTTCACTTTTTTTTATCTTTTTCTTTCTTTTGTCCTTTGATTATTCTTTTAGGACATGCCCTCTTTACATTTTTTAATTTTTAATATGGAAAACATTTTGCAGAAAGCAAAAGTATGTGCAATATTACAAGACTAACCATAGCCAATTCAAAATTATGAATCTTATTATTATAGGACCCTTACAGATTGCATGGTTAATTGGATGGGAAACAACAACAACATTCCCTAGGTTAATTTTATATGTATTATATTATTATTTCAAAAGAGATGTCATCTTTCAATGGGAGGAGGTCTCTTTAATGAGGTTTCCTTTTATTTAGTGAATTTGTTCAAGACTCAAAGATTTTTTTCCTATCTGGTAATGGATCATGTCTCATGCCATACTTTTAACGAACTATCACATAAATGCAATTTGAATCCAGATGTAGAGTGAGTGTAATTCTGGAATCTTGTGCTATTGAAGCATAAGACTCCATTCCAATTTTTTCAAATTCAAGATGTATTAGTTAAAGACACCAATTGCATGTTGATTGCGTGAGAGCCCTAGAGAATTTCTATCGAAGCACAAACTTTCCTATGTGGAAATGGAGTACACAAAGAGAAGGAATACCATACATTAGTCAAAATATATGGATTTCGAGATAAACATTTCTTGTTGCCCAAGTTTGTGGTTTGAAAAAGTTAAAGTTTGAAATAAGAAGGTGATGAGCAAATGGAAGTTTGAAGCTGACGTCTTTGGAGTTGGACTCATAGTTCTCTTAAAGTTGCATCAAATTACAAGACATGCTCTTGCACACTACATTATTGAATAAGAGACAGAGAACCTAAAGCTTAAGAAATGGATAAATGAGCTTCAATAAGCTATAAATCCTATTCCATTATTTTTGACTTCGTTTCCTATTCATGGCCTATTCAAGGACCGTAGATTGCAGTCACTACCCCTGACACAACCCAAAGAGTTAAGAAATAAACACATCTACTAAATGGTGTCAGATTATATGTCATAGCTAATATTAAAAAGCAACTGAAAATTATGTGTCAATCTAGGAGAGTAACTCCACAAATGAATTGTGTTTTTGCATTAAGAGAGACATGGTTATATAAAGGATATGGAGACTACTAGGATTCATCTCCCAATGTCTCTTCATCTTCCAACATCCTTTATTTTGTATTTACAATATTTACATGAATTTTCCTAATCCCAAAGATTATGTGTCAACATCCCCCCCCACCTTAATCTGAAGGGATGTTGATGTGTTCAAGCATCATTCTGATTCTTTCAAACTTTTATCTTATGAGTGCTTTGGTGAAGATGTCTCCAATTTGCTCATTTGTGGAACAATGTCATAGGTGGATTGTCTTGGCCTCAACATGATGTTGAATTAGATGATACTTTGTATTGATGTGATTGGTTGGATCATGGAACTTTGGGTCTTGGCCAACTTTATTACAAAAGTTTTGTCAATCAAAAGAGGAGTTGAATGCACTTGTTTCTCCTGCAAATCCTCCAAAATTTTCCTAAGCCACACAATTTCCTTCGTTGCTTCAACTACTACCACATATTCTACCTCAATTGTGGAATTCATTGGAACTAATTGTTTGTGTGACACTAGGATATGGCTCCTAATCCAAGACTCATAACATAACCTGAAGTAGATACTCCAGTTTCTTTATCTCCATCAAAATCTAAATCAAGCTGAAGTCATCCACTTGTGTATACTTGAGTCCAAAGTCTTAATTTTCATTGAAGTATTTTAGAACTCTTTTTGCAGCAGACCAATGACCCTCACAAGGCTTTTGCATAAACCTGAAAAGGATTCCAACAACAAATGAAATGTTTCATTTGGTAGTAGTCAGTAATTGAGACTTCCTACGAGTTGTCTATACTTTGTTGCATCCTCAAATTCTTTTCCTTCAGTGAATGTGAGCTTTAAATTATGTTCCATTGGAGTAGTCAAAGGATTGCACTCAACCATGCCAAACATGTTCAACAAATCTCCAATGCATTTTTTCTGAGAGGGGAATATAAACTTCAGATGCTAGGTTACTTCAATACCAAGATAGTAGTGAACATAACCCAAATCTGTCATTTCAAAACCTTTCCTCGGTTCTTTATTTATGTATGCAATGTAGTTCTCATTGTTCCCTGTCATCAAAAAATCATCTACATACACCATAAGATATACAATTTTTTTTCCAACTTTCTTGACAAACAAAGTTGCATCATCAAGATCATAATGTTTGAAATTGTGTTTCAGGAGATGCTCAATCAATTGCTCATACCAGGCTCGCAGTGCTTGGTTGAGGTCATACAAGGATTTTACAAGCTTGCATACTTTTTTCTCATGACCCTTCATAACAAATCCTTTTGGTTGGGACATAAAAATATTCTCTTTCAGATCTCCATTTAGGAAAGCAGTTTTTACATCCATTTGATGGACTTTCCAACCATTCTGAGTTTCCAAGGAAAAGAGAGTCTGGATGGTAGTTCATTTTGTTGTGGGGGAAAATTCTCCTCATAATCGACCCCTTCCTTTTGTGCATAACCTTTTGCCACACGCCTGGCTTTACACTTGTCAAGTGAGTCATCTACTTTATATGTGTTCTTGAACACCCACTTGTAGGCAATTGGTTTGGTTCCCAATGGAGGCTCAACTAGCTTCCAGGTGCCATTACTTATCAAAGCATCATATTATTTCTGCATCGCTTCTTTCCATTCATCATGAGAAGTGACTTATTTGAAGGAAGTTGGTTCAAAATTTGTATACAAATTTGGTTCACAATCATACGAAACATCCATATCAACAGGTGAATCAGGATTGTTTGCATCAACTCCACTTTGTTTAACGAAGCTTCTTATTCCTATCTTTCCAACCTCATCGAGACTAAAACTTTCAAGTGTCTTTGTGAGCCATTTTGGAGGACCTTTCTAAGATGGCCTAGGTTGCTAAGTTGACTGAGATGGGGTTGAATCAAGATTTGGCCTCCCCATTCTCTCAATCACATCATTTAAAGTGTCTTCTTGATAAGTGGTTGGAGCTTCACAAGGGGCAGAGACTACTTCAAAAGGAGATTCCACAGATTGATCCAGCATAAGGATCCCCCCTTCAAGAAGTGGAATCTCATTACCGAATTCTTGAAAATACATTGCATGCCCAAATTTATCCAAGCAATCAAGTTGCCACTTAACATCATTGTCAGTCTTGGAAGATTCAAGAAAGATCACATCTTTAGATATTATAAACTTCTTATTCACTTCATCATCGAGATGGTATGCTTTGGAGGCATCTGAGTACCCCAAGAAGATACCTTTGTGACTCCTTTACCAAGTTTGTTTCTTTGTTCCTTAGGTATCAAGGCATAATAGGTGGAACCAAAAACCCTGAGATGCCTCACTGAAGGAATGTGGCCATACCATATTTCATTGGGAGCCTTGTTTTTCAGAGCATGAGATTGACACCCATTCTTTATATACACAACACATATAACTACATTAGGTCAAAACATCAACTTAAAATTCTTGAAAAACATCATTGAACGTACCATATTTAAAATTTTCATGTTCATTCTTCCAACAACATCGTTCTATTGGGGATTATAAGGCACGATTGTTTGATGTTTGATCCCATGCTGATGAAGATAGTTTTCAAATTTGTTTGGAGTATATTCTTTTCCATTATCATTATGAATAGAGCCAATATGAGATTGTGCATCATTTTCAATCCATGCATGAAATTTCTTGAATGTTTCAAAAGCTTCAGGTTTGTTCTTCAATAAATAAACCCCAACACATTCTGGTGTAGTCATAAATAAATGTTATCATATATTTATTACCATTTGCAGAAGGAACAGGTGTAGGGCCACACAAATCAGATTGAATGGGTTCAAGCTTTCTATGTGCTCTAGAATTAGAATCATGAAATGGTTGTTTGTTGTACTTTCCTAAGATACAAGCATCACATTGCTTAAGTTCCATAGGCATTGTAGGCAAATCGGTAACACCATTTTTCTTCAACAAACAAAGGTTGTCATAGTTCAAGTGTCCAAATCTGGCATGTCATAAAAGACTTGATAGAAACGTACCTTCATCATAATGAGAATTGCATGAAAAGTTTTGTGCACGAGTAGAGGTTCCTTGTAGCTTCAATAGTCTTTCTTCTTCTATCGCAGTCATGACGTGAGTGATTTGATGCTTTTCTGACCTCAACCTTGCCATTAAATATGTGAATGAATATCCTTGCTGGCAGATGTGGACCAAAGAAAACAAGTTTCTCCTCGATTTTGGGAGGTATATAAAATCATGTAGAAGAAATTATGGAAGATTGGGCAATTCGAGCTTGATGGTGCCAAGCCCTGATGGCTTGAGTTTTGACTTGTATACAAAGTAGATTATTCCATCAACATTGTCAATGAATTATTCAAAGAAATATCTTCTAAAAGTCATGTGACAAATTGTTCCTAAATCAAACAACCAAGCATATTTCCATGAAGCAAGTGAAGCATTAAATAAGTCTTCAGTTACTCCAATGTTGCAATGTGCCACAACATAATGAGAGGACTCGGGTGCTTTACCTTTTCCTTTAACTGATGATTTTCCTTTCTCTTCATCCATATCCTCTCTAATCTTGTCCTATGAGAGCTTACATGTGGAAGCATCATGACCATTTCCATTACACCATATGCAATGAAGATCAAACCTTTCTCCTTGGAAATGCAACTTTTGAAGGAAGACATCTTAATCAAGAAGTCATCTTCCTCTATCAATATCGTCATCAAAATCAAGAAGGCAATAGGTTGAAGATATTATCATCAAAGAGTATCTTCACAAGTAAGTATCCTTATGTCCACATCTAAATCTATCAAAATGTATTTTTGCAAGGAAAGCAACAAGTTGGTTGGGTCATCGAAATTTCTTGCATGGAAGAAGAGGATTGATTTGATCCTCATAGAAAATGAAGTCGTTATCATGTTAAGGGTTCAATTACTAAAGCTCCAAAGAAATAAGCTCAAGCTCATGCAAAATATATGAAAGGGGAAGTAAGGGCTCAAAGGATTCTTATAGAATCCATCAAAGATCCCCTCATTCCATATGTATCAAAGTTGGAGACATCAAAAGAGATATATGAGAAGTTAGTAGAATTGTTCTCCGTAAGTACTGTTGGAGAAGTAATATAGTTAAGACAATAACTCTACAAAATGAAGATATCAAAGGAAGATTGAATAACCTCATACTTTATGAGGGTGTCTGAAATAAGGGACCAACTACAAGAGTTGGGAGAAATAATGTCTGACAAGGAAATGACTACCATAGTGCTCAATGCACTACCGGAGGAATGGGGTAACTTTACATTAAGCATCTATGGAAAGAAGGAGGCTACCCCATTCAATGAAATGTGGTCATTGTGCAAAATTGAATAAACTAAGATAAAGTTAAGAAGTGATGTAGTACCAAATGAGCAAACACAAGCATTTATTGTCACGACGAACATAAAAGGAAAGTTTGATCTTCATAAAAGGAAGAAGAATATGGAAAATCTTCAATGTTATGGTTGTCAAGAATATGGGAACTACAAGAGATTTTGTCCCAAACTCAAGAAGGACAACGAAAAAAGAGGAAGGGAAGAAGTCAATATCACTAAAGAAGTGGTAGAAGTTGAAAAGAAGAAATCAAAGAAGGAAGAAGTAAAAGATCTTTATTATGATTGAGATAATCTTCTCCACCGAGTTATTTTCAGTTCTTCTAAAATATAGCTATCAAGGTAGGAAGCATTAGAAGCATGACATGATGTATCATTTTATGAAATGGCATCATAAGAGCATATGAATGAAGCAAGAACTCATGACATCATCAACAGAAGCTTGAAAGACAGTTGAAGTAGAAGTCTATGGTTGTCATCATTAGAAGGAAGTAAGCTCTTAGTAACCTCATTAGAAGCATAAGTAGTACTTATGGGTAGAAGGAAGTCGTCTAGTATAGAACTCATCATACATAATTGGAAAGGAGCATTTGTAAGATGAGGATAATCAAGATCCTCCCTAGAATATTCATTAAAAGATTCATCTCTTGAAAGAAGCAAGTGTCTCGCTAAGAATTCCACCTTGGATGGGATTCACTATTTGAAAGAATGATGGTACGATGACAAAGAAGTGCAGCATGTTGAGATGGTTAGAATACTTTCAATCAAGAAAAAAAAATTTAAAATAAAAATTAAATAAAATAAAAATAAATAAAAATAAAAAACAATAAAAAATTTTTTAAGGAAGTCTAGATGACCAAAAAAAGAAAAGATGTATGTATGCATATGATTGTTAAATTAAGTCATGTCATCATATAGTTGCAGATAGTAGAGATAGATACTCTATCTCACGAGTGTGATCTAAGGAAAGGGTTCTTTTATGTTGTAAGGATGCATGAAGGCATGGTTCACATATGGACTAGATGAAATCAACATAATATGTCCTCATATGGAATATGAGGTGGTTGAAAAATATGAAGGAACTATGTACGAAAGTTTCTTGGGTAACATATGTGAAGAAAGAAAGGAGAGATCATGAAATATGCAACTATGAGAACAAGGAAATAAACATCCTATGACTAGGAGAATTGACCATGACATCTCCATGGAAAAGGTATGAAGACTTCGATGAAGTTTGTAAAGAAAGGAGACCCTTGACATTAACTATTTTGGAGATGTGTCAATATGTATGTAGGATGTTGATGTTGCTACAAGCAGATGTCATGATGAAGGGCCATCAAAAAAGGTAAATTTCATTTGATGTTCATTTTGAATTTTGAACGACATCCGGATGGGTTAATATAGTGCTACCGAAAAAGGGTTGTAGATGAAACCTACAACTAGCACTCGTGTGGTCGGATAAAATATCCTAAAGGAAACATGACTTGGAAGAAGTAATTGTATGAAGAAAATCCAAATGTGGAATAGAAGACCACTTTCCAATGAAGACAAGGATGACATGGTTGGCATCAATCATGAAGGAAAGTGATGGATGGCTAATTCCCTACCAATAATTCCCAAAATATGAAGGCTTCATAATGATAAAAATGAAATTCATGACATTGGAAGAAGGAGCTCTTCAAGCAGCTAAAGGTACCATGCCCTCTAGCAAAGAGCTGCTACTAGAAATCAAGTCCCTGATTAGGGTGGAGCTTGCGAACATTCCTTTTATAAAATTGGGTACATTCCTTCATAGGAATGGGTATATCCTCCCTAGTTGAGAGGGAGAGATAGGCACATCATTCTTGTCTTCACTTGGAAAGAAATAATGGAGGATTGGGTAAGCATATGGCATTTGGTACTCTTTGAGGATGTGGTAGGGAATCCAAGACAAGAGTGGTCGTAGAGGACCAATATTCCTTGGGGACTAGGAATCTAAGTTAAGAATAGCCCTGGAAGGACATACCTTGTGAACTCCCGGGTGGGATATGTTCCTTGAGATACAATGTTCCTTAAGAGTCAATGTTGTAGTGGTTGCAATGGTTGTTGGGATATTTGTAATGATGTGTTGTGGCTATCGTATTTTTATCTTTTCCGCCTTTTTTCTTCTTCTTCCCCCCTTTAGAAGTGATTTATTGTTCCTTCTGCTTTGATCCACTTGATTGCACTCTCTTCAGGCCTATGTTCTCCAGCTATTGTGCTTGTACACAATCCTCATCCATTGATTTGGGCTTGAACACCATCACTTTCTCCCACAGATGGTGGTGTATACCCCCCAAATAATTGAGGAGTACATCTGGGTTCTTTAGGGAGATACCCAATATTTTGGCCATCTTTCTAAACTTTGTGGTGTAATACTGCACACTTTTCCCCGATTTTTTCTTGAAGTAGTGCCACCAGATCCACTGGTCCTCTAATACTTAATAGGGTAATATTGTGACTTAATGATGGTCTTGAATTCCTCCCACTTAGTCACTAGAAGCTCTCCCTCTAACCTCAGGTCTCTCTCTAACCTCAGGATTTGTTTGTGGCTCTCCCTCCAATTCAAGGCATGGCCCTCTAATTGTAGTCATGCAAATGAGATCTTCTATCCTTCCTCAATTTGGTGGATGTCGAAATACACTTCTCGTTATTGAAAATAGTGATTCAACTTTAGAGAATTGATCTCATTGTGTTAGGGCTTGATATCGACCTTTGCTTCCATTTTAAACAAGGGTTGTGATTGATTCACGATACTCTAACTGGGTTGATCTTTTACGGGTTCTTTCTTCGATTGATTCTCCATTTCATCTTGATCTCTTGATCCCCCTTCTGATTTTTCCTCTACATTTGGACCCCCATCTTCTCTGAATATCCCAAGCTTATTGTTTAGGTTCCCCATGAAGAGATTTACATTACGATTTATATCTGCGACTTGTTGTTCCAGCAGTGAAAACCTCTCCTTTATAGGATCACGAGGGTTATTCACAGATTCGCCGACCATGATTAGGGTTTTTCGATTTTTTTCCCAGTCGATCTAGATCCTCTGCAAATATACACAAAATACCCAAAGAAACTTTCTTCGATACCAATATGATTTGTAAACTGTTGTGGATATTCCACTGAACAATTCGTCACAACATATTTGATGAAACTATATTTAAAATTTGAATCTCTACACTATTATAGTTTGTATTAGATTTATGGATCTATATATTTACTATTAATAGTGCATGCATGCAAATTAAAATTATGCAGAAAATAGAGAATGGAAAAATAAAATCTCACACACACATTTGACACAATATATGGTCTGGGAAACACTTTTAAGAGAAAAACCCAACCAAAAGGTGAGGTCGCTCCTCTCTCTTTCTTTAAATGGAAAATATGGTTGTGAGTACAAAGAAGTATGACCTATGGCCCGTGGGCTATTACATTGCACAAATCCTCTCTATGTGTTATGCCTCTTGTCCCTCTCAACTATTTTTTCTCATTTATGGAACAAATGCACTCGAAAGAATAGAATCCCTTTTCCTCTTAGTGGCACCATTATAACATAGCCTGATAGTCTACTAGTGGTTAGGTTTGACTACCTCAACTCTTAACCAAAGTTACAATATAGACTCTTTTAGAATTCTATACATCATAATCATGTAGCCAGCCCCTTCTTCATGAATAATGGGGGATGACATGGCATCCTCTCGAATTATGGTGGTCAAAACCAGAAGGTCAAATTCTGAGTGGCATAAATTTCGCATATAGACTCCGATTAACATGATTCTTATGCCTTTGGAAAGGCATCTATGTGTAAAATATCATGAAAAGGTTTGTTACTAAAGTGGGAAATTTGTATCCCCAAAACACGTCGTTTGATGCCTCAAAATGCTCTCATGAGGTTTCACACCTTGTTTTTCCAAACTGGGCCCCGTAGGTAAAAACAATCTCATGAGCTAATTCCTCCACTTTTTCTACTCTGAAAGAATCAACATTGGTGAAAAATAATATAATGATCCAATATAGATCACACCTCCCCATTTTGGGGGGCTTTTGGTCCCCAAAATCTTCTACTAAATGAGGTGAGGAATATTTTCCTCCAACTTCTCATTGGTGTACCATTTAGCTTTGCCTCAAAATTGTCCTTTCAACCCAATCTGCCAAAGGTAATGTTGCCCCTATTTTGTAGTTCTGGACCTATTCTGCAAAACTATATCTTCTATCAACTCTACTTTAGCATATGGTGCCAAATCCTCCATAGAAGGTAGGACTTGTTCCTCTTCTTGATCTAGCATGGAAGGCTCGTGGAGTTTCAAATTCTCTACATTCATAATTGAATAAATGCGCATATATGGTGGTAAATTGAGTCGATTGCAATTATCGCCTACCTTTTCCAGTATCTAAAAAGGACATTACCTCAGAGCCTTGATTTTCTTACCAGAACCCTATAGCTTCTACTTGTTCAACCGTAGCAATACTTTGTTTCCCACCTTGAATGATTTCTTTATTATATGTTAATCATGCATGGCCTTATATTTCTCCTGTGACTTTTGTAGTTTCTCTTGTACTTGTAAATGGATTTGCCTAGTCTTTTCTACAAACTTTTCAACCCTGAAGGCATCTCTTATAAGATCTTCCCTTGCTCCTCCTTGTTGCCCATATTCAACGCCCAAAGGTGAAGGTGACAAATATCCAAAACAAGTTTCAAATGGGGACTTTCCTATGTAAGTGTGGATTGCTTTGTTGTAAGAATGTTGTATATATACCAGATTTTCATCCCAATTCTTTGAATACTTCTAGTTGTATCTCTCAGAAGTTGGACCAAATTATTGTTGACTACTTATGTCTACCCATCTATCTGTGGATGGAATGTTGTAGATCTCTTCAACTTCGTGTTCATCTTCTCTTGCAATTTAGTTTATAATGCACTGAGAAATATTGTATCCCTATTTGAAACAATGCTCCTTCATATCCTAAAGTGCACCCAGACCTGTCCCAAAAACAAGTTTCCTGCTTCTTTCCCACTGATCGTCTCTTTATAGGGCATCAGAACACATGTCTTGTTGAACTTGTAAACTACCACAAATGGGTAGTCATGTCCTTTCCTAATTGTTGGTAAACCTCCCACATAGTTTATGGAAATTCTTTCCCAATGATGAATAGGTGCAAGTAATGGATGATATAGACCCAGTTTCTTGTTGCTAGGCTTGTTGGTACAACAAAGCATGCATCCTCTTATGAACCTAGCTACCTACTCTTGCATCTAGCGCCAATACACATACCTCTGAAAGTTGGCCATGGTCTTCCCTACACCAAAGTGTTATGCAACCTTAGAGTTGTGAGCCTCTTTGATCAACTGCAATTGCTCACCTTTAGGAACACATAACTTATCCAACCTGTAGAGTAACCCATCCTGGAGATGGTAGTCAACATTGTACTTGCTATCATGCACATGATCCTAACTTTGCAACCGCTAAAACACCTCCATGAATTCCTAATCCTCTGAGTATTCCTCTCTATATGCATCATGGGTGAATGGCTCCATGTGCATAAGAGTTCACAAAGTTGTGGTCTTTGGTGTCGGTGGCCTTGAAAGCATGTCATCCAACTTGTTTGTGCTGCCCTTCTTGTACTTGATCACCAAATGAAACTAATTTAGAAACCCCATCCACTTGTAATGCTTGGTTTGTTGTAGCTTACTCTCGACCTACAAGTACTGTAGTGACTAGTGATTTATGTGGATTACTACTCCTTTCCCATTACATAATGCTTCCACTTATTAAAAGCTTGCACTAGGGCATAAATCTCCTTGTCGTAGGTAGGGTAGTTAAGAACTACACCATGAAATACTTTAGAATGGTAGCATACAAGCCTTCCTCCCTGCATCAAGACCGCACCCATAACATACCCATTCACATTTGTCTCCACTTCAAAAGGTTGTTGCAAGTTTTGTAATGCCAGAACTGGTGCTTGACTGATTTTCTTATTTATCTCCTCAAAATCCCTTTGTTGACCCTTTCCCCACTGGAAATTCTTGCCACTTGTTGTTATGGCATGAAGCGGCGCTACCCTAATGAAACTCCTTACCTCAGAAACATTAGTAGGCACTGGCCATTTCATGATAGCCTCCCTCTTGGAAATATCTATCTTCAGCTCTCCTCCACCTATCACATACCCCAAATACACCAAAGGTTGTTGTTCAAACTCACACTTATTGAGATTTTCTAGTAGTTGGTGCTTCTTTAATCTCCAGCACCCGCGTCAAATGTGAGATGTGCTCCTCCCAGGTAGTGTTGTATACCAATATATCATCCAAATAGACTATAACAAATGAATCTATAAAATGGTGCAATACATCATTCATTAATCTCATAAACATAGATAGCGCATTACATAGGCCAAATGGCATGACTAATCACTCATACAAACCTTCCTTGGTTTTGAAGGCGATCTTCTAGTTATCTTCTTCTTTGAATCGAATCTGGTGATATCCAAACTTTAAGTCCAACTTGATGAAATATTTTGTTGTGCAACCAACTCACAAATAGATAGATCAACGACTTAAAAATTATCCTCTTCGAGGGGGAACCTCCTTTACATTACATAAATGAACAATTATTGGATGATTCAAATGAAAAAACCTCCTTTATATATATAGGAGTCTAAGGGGTCAAAATATAATCATAGCCTACATAACAATAATAATGTAAGGGCACAACAATAACAATAGTGGGCTTCTATGGGGCACAATAATAACAATATGGGGGCTACATGGGCACAAAAATAACAATAAGGGGGCTACACTAACAATAATAATAAGGGGATGCACTAGTATTATAGGGACCTAACATGCCCCTCTCCTTAAAAAAAAAGTGTTTTCCTTAATGGTTGGGTAGTTTTGGATGCTTCTGTATAAAATTCTCATCCTCCTATGTGGAATATTCAGTGGGTAAGTTCTTCCACTTGATGAGATACTCTGAAATTGATCAATTTCATAGTTGTCGAGTTCTTGTTTCCGTGACTGCTTCAGGTTCCAATATGATTTTTCCTTCCTCGTCAAGTTCTAGCAATATTGTTTGAACTGGGAGCTTGTCACCTATAACCTTCTTTAAGCATGAAACATGGAAAATTGGGTGGACTCGAGAAGATGCAAAAAACTCCAATTTGTATGCCATAGTACCAATCTTTTGCAACACCTTGTAAGCACCATAGTACTTTGGTGATAATTTATTATTCTTCTTAGCTTGCTTGAGGGACATTTATTTGTATAGTTGTAGCCGTAAAAATACCCAGTCGCCTACATCAAAACCTATTTCGCTGCGATGTTGATCTGCTTGTTGTTTCATTCGATTCTACGCCAAAGTGAGGTTATCCTTTAAGAGTTGGAGAACTTGTTGTTGATGCTTGATGTGATCCTCCACTACTTGAACCTTAGAATTTTCTCTTAAAGATGATGTGATGGACAGTGGATGATATCCATAAAGTGCCATAAATTGGGTCATTTTTGCTGCAGTATGGAAGGAAGTGTTACACCACCATTTAGCCAAAGGTAACTACTTGACCCATTGTGTTTTGTTATCAGATACAAAGCAATGAAGCTATCCTTCCAGACATTTGTTCACTATCTCATTTTGCCCATTAGTTTGAGGATGATAAGATGAGCTATGAGCTAATTGAGTACCCAGGTAAGAAAATAATTTTGTTCAAAAATTTCCAGTGAAAATGGGACCTCTGTCGCTTACAATAATCTTTGGGTTTCCATGTAGCTTTTGAATTGTTTCCATAAATGCATTAGCAAATGTACTAGCTTTAAATGAATGAGATAATGCACAAAAGTATGCATACTTTGTAAGTCTATCAACTACCACCATGATGACACTCTTTCCTTTGGACTTGGGTAAACCTATGATAAACTCCATTGAAACCTCCTCCCAATGTTGACTTGGAATGGATAAAGTTTGTAGCAAACACGGGGTCTTAATTGTCTCAACTTTATTTTGTTGGAGAACCAAAAATTCTGCCACAAATTTTTGAATATCATATTTAAGGCCATCCCAAAAAATTCCTTCTTGACCCTGTGGTAAGTTTTTAAAAATCCTGAGTGCCCTCCTAAGGGAGAGGTGTGCAATTCCAAAAGAATATTTTGTTTGAGTTGAGAATTCTTACAAAGATATAAGCAATCTCTGTACCATAAGGAATCATTTTTCCAGCTAAATGTATTAGATGTACTAGGATATTGCTGCAACTTTTGAACGAGTTTCCACACTTCTTCGTCATTCTTCCATTCATCCCTTGCTTCAGTTATCCAATCTGGTTGGATAATAGAAATGGCACAAACAAATGCTTCCACATCCTCATCCTTCCTTGAGAGTGCATCTGCAACAACATTTTGCTTCACTTTTTTGTAGATAATTTCAAAGTCATAACCTAACATTTTTATGACCCATTTTTGCTGCTCTTCTGAAGATAATATTTTTTCCAAAAAGTATTTAGGACTATCATGATCTGTTTTTACCTTGAAGTGTCTTCCCATTAGGTAAGTTTGCCATTAATTTAGTGCATGTAGTATTTTCAATGTTTCCTTCTCACAAATAGGTTTGTGTAAATACTTTCCTTTGATTGGACGATTTTCAAAAGCAATGAGTCTTCCTTCTTGCATTAAAACAACACCAATTCCATTTCCTGAGGCATCAAATTCCACAATAAAAGCTTTTGTGAATTCGAGCGTAGCTAAGATTGGCACATTTCCTATTGAAGATGTTCAAAGGTCTTAGTTGCTTATGGAGTCCAAGAAAATGCATAGTTCTTCAGTAATGTTGTTAGATGTGTTGTTATTCTCCCAAAATTATTAACAAACTTGCGATAATACCCTGTCAACCCAAGAAACCCTCATAGATGCTTTATGGTTGTGGGGATATTCCATTCCTTAATGGATTTAATTTTGTCAAGGTCTCCCTTAACACCCTCATGAGATAAAATATGACCCAGATATTCCACCTCATGTACTCCAAAGAAACATTTGGAGGTTTTTGCATATAATTATTTCTCCTATAATAGTTTGAGCACCATGTCAACATGTTGACATGATCCTTCCAAGACTTGTAGTAGATTTGTATATCATCAAAAAATACTAGCACAAATTTTCTAAGGAAGGGTTTGAAAATGGAATTCATCAAACCTTGAAATGTAGAAGTTGCATTGGTAAGGCCAAAAGGCATGACCAAAAATTCATAATGACACTCATGAGTTCTAAATGTTGTTTTTGGAATGTCTTCAGTCTTCATTCTAATTTGATGATATCCTAAACGAAGATCCAACTTGGTGAAGTAAATTGCTCCGTGTAATTCATCCAATAATTCACCAATGACATGAATGGGAAATTTATCTTTAATAGTGAGCTTGTTGACCTCCCTATAATCCGGAAACATGCACCATGATCCATCCTTCTTGGCACCAATACTACTGGAGCTGAAAAAAAACTTTGATTAGGTTGAATTATATCGGCCTCTAGCATTTCTACAACCATTCATTCAATTTTACTCTTTTAGGCATAGGGATATATGTAAGGGATGATTTTTGGAGGAGCACTTCCTGGAATCAAATGAATAGCATGATCATGATCTCAAATACGTGGGAGCCCTTTGAGAGTCTCAAATACCTTGGAATAATTGTCCAAGACATTTTGGAGATCTGGAGAAATAGATGATTTCAATGTTTGAACCTCTAGTGAGCATAATTGTGCAATTATTGTGGTGAAGTAAAATTACAAGTGGGAACACAAACAATTCCTCTAGCCCGATAGCGGGTCTAGACACAAACAAGACATTCTATGGAAGATTTCCTTAGGTTAGAACCAATTAAGAGGGCTTACCTCTTAGTCCTCTTATCCCGTTTGGTGATGCCCTTGCTCCTTCACTCTAGCTATCTCTTGTTTCCTTCTCCGAGCACCTGAAACCAACAAGCGATGACAAACAACAAGCGTAATAATAGACAAATTGTAATTCAACATACTTAACAAGTCAAGAAGCATTAAGACATTAACATGTAATATGACACATTATGTAGGAAATCAATCACTAGTTGCATATATATTAAATCAAGAAGAGGTTACAACCGTTGTCTTGACGTTGTTGTTCTCCCTTGAAAAATTCGGGTTCCCACACACATTTGTCAGCATTCCATGATGGCCTCAAACAATAGTAGTCTCAAGGCTCTTCCCTTTAGGCTTCACTCTAAGCCAAATTCACACTTCTCCCTCACACAACTAGAAAGGCTACAATCTATTTATAACTTGATTACTTCAAGCTTCAATAAGAGTATAATCAGAAATAGCACACATACACACTAACACTAGCTTGTGCTTGGGAAAAATGGAGGTTTATATAGCATGAATGGATGGGAGATGGTTCCTCTTCTCATGGTAGAAGGTCTTATCGCTTGAGGTAGTTCCATCCTTATTGGGGAAAGGAGCCCAAACTGACCTCCTCGACTCCATCCGGCCTAACCATGTACCAGCCTTTCGTTACAAAGCTTCTAGAGTTGGAAGCTTCGGCTCTATTTATAAAAAACTTTCCAAAATAGGACCGACGTGACCGAAAAATGGCTTAGTCGCTTCGGTCATCACTAGGGACAGTTTTAATCCCTGCATATCGGCGCAGGTAGGACATTGCTCATTAGCGCCGGTCTCGTAAACTGGGAAAAATAGAAGATTCTTGGGAAATGATGTAAAGGGGAACTGTTCTAATCATGAAAAGGGACACAATGGGATTTCTTCATGACGGGAAAGCATACAAGGTTCACTGTAGAGTTCCTCCAGGATAAAGGAACGGGGAGTATAGGGATAGTGACAAAATGTTGTGTAACAAATTCTCCCTAAAGTGTGAAGGCCGAACTAGAGTGAGGGGTGAAATGCTTTATGAATCAGTGCGGGGAACTGGAGTCTGCCTTGGTTGAACCTGCAAGCAAGTACAAATACATATACATAACTAAAATCTCTATCAAATGATACATGAATCGTGGTATGGACGAAACCATCCAGAGAATGATCATATAAATGGATCTAGGTATGGGCTCAACCATCCGATAGAGAGGATCATATCAAAACCAAGGTATGGTCGCAGCGATCCGATAATGAGAAGGATCACATATGATAACTCATGGTATGGTCGCAGCCATCCATCTATAAGAGACATGCATATCATCATAATCATGTCACATCGCCTCGCAACCTAGACTTTTGTAATCTGAACCTAGGGTCTTGCACTCCAACACGACCCAATCACAGTACAAATTCTAACATGTGAATATATGTGTTGACGTCGAACATGCTAGAAAATCACTTTATTACCAGTCAATGATGTAAACTGTTAACAAGCGCGAGAGAAACCACCAATAATGACAATGGTCCTCAAGGTACTAGCAACATAATTCACAGAATGTGAATAAAGGAATTGAAGTCAAACACCGTGAAAGCACCCGATTGAAAGCCAATGATGTGAACTTGTCGTCAAGTGCGAAGAACTTGCCATTAGGGCATGCAAGCTCTAAGGTACTAGAAAGGAGTCTCTCGGTCAACTTCCTGGATAATGAACTGAATTCGACAGGAAGTGATCGTGTCGAAGGAGGGCCATGAGGTATCCCACATCATTGACGCAAGACAAAGGGATGAAAAATGATTTTGGGATGATACAAAGATTTAGAGGTAAGTGTAACTGCAGAAGGACAACTCTTGAACATATCGGCGACACGACTCGGAGTTTGGCAGTTGTGGGATCCATAGGATCGGTGGTCATGGTGATGTGGCAGAGATCAAATGGAAGGAAAAATTGAACGGCCCAACCGAGGAAGGTCAATGATAAGAGGAGGATGTCCCAACCCGACATGAAGCAGAAAGTGTCATGTTCAAGAGTGAGCTCCCGACACAACCGATAAGATTCCAAATTTTCCCCCACCATTTTTGCGAGTACCCCAATTATTTCTTATCGCAAGCTTGAAGGGGATAACATATGCTTGCACTGTAAGTCCATCCTTCGGATGAATCTAACCTAGTAATGTTAACGAGCCCTAGGAAGGAGAAGCTCATGTTCGTCATGGTGACGAATCCGATGTCATTTAATATTTTAACGAGTCCGAAAAAGGTGTAACTTGGTATCTTTTCATACTTAGAGAGTTTGAAAAAGACACAGAAAATAAAACTCCACATGGTCCCTTTTCATACATTTGTGTCTCTCGAGCCTGAAAAGGTAGAAAACAATACTTGAGAGAACCGCTTGACCATTTCAGTCAAGGAGTACCTTTTTCGTAAATAGTTTAGCCCAGCTCGAAAAAGGGATAAACGTATACTAGGTGAACGATGTTTTGCAACCTTTAACGAGTTCAAAACGACAAGAGCTCGGCAATCTTTTCATGTTTAAAAGGTCGAAAAAGAGCTGAAAGCGGGCCTCCCCATTTTATTCTCTTTAACGAGTCAAAAGGGAAAAATACTCGACAATCTTTCTATTTTTTACGAGTCAGAAAAGAGCTAAAAGGTGACTCGTCTTGGAGGAACGAGTGGTATAAAGGGTAGCAACTGGTTCCGGTAATGGAGGAACTGCTCAAAACATTTAATGGTCAAGAGGATGGATGCCAAAACCACTCATCGTTGCGGTTCCTCGAGAAAGGAAAAACAACCAAGTGAAAGCATATGGTCAACCAAAGAGATGGTGGCAATGGAATAAAAAAACCAAGGCTCATCTAGCAAAAATTCGCTGATAAAAACGGCAATGACGAGATGTAAATTGGGCATGGTTTCATTTTTACACAAGTTTGAACCATGAATAACTCTACTTGGATTCGGTTTCATGTTTACACAAGCGTGAAATGAAAAACTATGCTTTCTATAAGTTTTCATGCCCCCAACATAATGACTCAATCGAGGTGCATGCCCCCCAAGCTTCATTTCAATCGACTAGGTAGATGGAATGAAGGTTCACTTTCGAGATTTTGGAAAGACTCGACTCAAATTTTATGATATCTTAATCAAAGATTCGATTTGGGAAAGGGAGTTGTTTCATTTTTTAACGAGGTTGACATAGTAAAAGAACTATCCTCATAACTCCTTGTTTCATTTTTTAAGGAACTTGACACAAGACCAGGAGCCGTCCTCATGACTCCTTGTTTCATTTTTTAATGAGGTTGACACAAGATTCAAAACTATCCTCACACATCTGTTCATGAACCATACAAGAACATGGCTCCCAAGAGGTCTTCACTAGACGGAAGAACCATGCTCTGGGAGGAATACATGTCATTTGGTAACAAAGACAGATCGGGTTCGAATGCCCCTAGTACATAATGTACTATACCATTTGTCTGATCATCAACAGATGCAGAGACGAAATAGGTAGCCACATAATTGACCTGTGGTGGGGAAGGTACTGCTTGCAAACAAGAGCCAATAGGGGATGATGGTTGCAAAGGAGGTGCTTGGTGACCAATGAACGATAATTGATCAATGGTCACTATTCTTCCTTCATGTGGAAAACAAACCACACGAAAAAGTGAAGAAACAAGAGCTCTCATGACATAAACATAGTCACGTCCATGGAGAAGATTGAAATCTAAGGGATCTTGGACTACCATCACGTCTATATAGATGGTCTTTCCTCTCAAAGTAATAGGGAACTTCGGAAGGATCCCTAAGGGTTGAATGGTTCCTCCATTGAAAGTCAACAGATTCTGGGTGATATGCGCAAGCTATAGGGAACTGAAAGCTTGCCAAGTAGTAGAAGACATGATGCTAACAGACATGCCTTCATCTAATATAGTGCCATGTACTACCATATTATAGGCTTGTACTATGATCTGGAAAGGCACATAAGATGGAAGGCGAAAAGCAGTAAATGGAGCCCAAGAAAGAGACAACATAACTACTTGGTGGGGGTATCGTATGATTGTCCCCATGCTCTGTAGGAAAAGGAGAAGGACTCTCTTGAACAACCGAGACAGGAGGGTCACTCTTCAATTCATGAGAATCTGAGGAGAGAGAAGAACATGAGTAGTATGATCACTACTCTCTTTGGGAACAAAGTGAACAACTAAAGGCGGAGCCAAATCGACACTCTTTTCGACCAATGGTTGGTCGGGAACAGACACAAGAGAGTCATGCTCAAGAAGAGCAGGATGGGTAAGAGATGAATCCAAGTCAATCTCTTTACCAACAAGGAGAGGGTTAGAAGAAAGCCTCTGATAACCAACAGGAAGTTGGGGTTGAGGAGCTATAATGTTTGCCAAAACTTTGGAAGCTTTATCCATAAGAGGACAAAGGTGAAGAAGATGCTTCCCTTCACATAACCTACAGGGGAATCTAATCTTTCCCTTCTTCTTACCATCATTAGTTGAAGGCATAGCATCGACTTGATCTCCAAAGGTCGATGGGGTTGGTCGGTTCAGGTCTTGAGACCATACATCTAAGACTCTAGGAATGACATGACAGTCTCGAAGGAGATGGTTACCCTTACATAGCTTGCAAGGGAATCCGACCTTTCGTGGAGGATCGGAAGGTTTTTCGACAGGAAGTGCATTTAGAGCAATAGCTGCACGGTTGGCCTCTCATTTATCTGACTTGTTTTTCTTCTGCTTAGCCTCCTGGTTACTAGATTT
Source organism: Pinus taeda (assembly GCA_000404065.3). Taxonomy (NCBI): domain Eukaryota; kingdom Viridiplantae; phylum Streptophyta; class Pinopsida; order Pinales; family Pinaceae; genus Pinus; species Pinus taeda. The sequence continues at coordinate 39,726 of APFE031001549.1, read as the reverse complement.
GAAACTTTCATGAGGCGAAATAGAAGAGGAGGGTGAAGAAATGGGGGAAGAAGGTGAGGGGTCAACCTTAGAATCATCGTGATGTGATTCGAATGAAGGAGACGTTTGGACAAGAGTTGGGACACTCAGGACCATCAAGGTCGAAAACAACCAGATAGGTAGACCAATGGTTAACCCAGGAAGGGACAATGTCACCATATAAGGAGCACCAGCGTTTCCAAAAGAAGGAAAAGGAACAGGATTCCCATCCAAGGGGAATCCTTAACTGGTGGACTCTCGAAATATTGCCATTGGATAGGACCCTAAATAATTACTAAGGAATAGAACTTTGACCGGGAATATTTCATGGGTAGTTAATTTTAGGACATTGAAACAAAACTTTTCCTTTTCATATTTTAAGAGTCAAGAAAAGGAAAAAAGGTGACTCTAGTCACTTTCAGATTTAACGAGCCTGAAAGGACAAGTGCTTGGTGATATTTTAAATTTAAAGAGTCAAAAATACCAAAATGACTACTGGGGATAATCTAGGCAAAAGGATTACCAAGTAACCGTGAACTGCAAAATACCTCCCGATGAACAAAGAAGTACGGGCAGGAAATCTCCCCGAATGCTATGTTCGGTGTATCACGTTTACAAGGTGGCAAACTTGGCTTCCTATGGATAAAGGATTGCAGAACTAGTGGGGTCTCCCTTTATATACATAATGGTACGAGGAGCACAAGTCCGTACTAGCGTTGTCTAATGCCGAAGTGAATGACAGCTACTAGGTTTAAAGACGTTGGGACACATCTCTAGCCTAGACCACTAAATGTGAGTGTTAAGTTTCAATGCTTCCTTGTGTTAATTCAATAAGTTTTAACGGTTTATCTTGAATTAGGTTTCAATTTCAAGGCCTTGCTGTTGTCATCTGGAACAACTCCTACATGCAGCTATATGAGAAAAGAGATCTTTGTCTTCGATGAAAATTAACACTAATTGAGGGATAGAGAACACACAGTCAATACAACAATCAAAGAATGAAAACTTTCACTTATGCATGTCCTAAATGCACTTAATCTTCCTATAACAACAAAAGAAGCCTCATTTCATTTGCAATGCTTATGATGATGCAATTCTAGCTTCTCAATAACGCTATTAATGCAATATTTTTGCTTAAGTAAACTAGAATGACGTTCTTCTTTACATAAAATGAAAAATGAACCTTTCACATAAAGTACTTTACTGAAAATTTTCACAATTCCGAACAAACAAGCATCAATCAAATCCACAACATTATAAATGAAACTAAAAGCAACTTCTTCCCTGAATCGAACAAACCAAACACGTAAATTCTTCAATCGACAAGCCAAGCAATGTAATCTATGCTTGGAAAGAGAAAAGAGACACTTGAAATAAGAGAACAAACAAGACTCTTTCACTCATTCAATTGAAAACAAAGCTGTTGGCATTATGATTTTGGTTTGGCACTATGGTACAAGTGTTGTACTTGATGGCAACTCACTCAAGTGGTAGATCTCTGTTCAGGCTCTCAAAATCATAGAAAATAAGATACCCGCAGGTGATCCTAAGAGAAGCTGCGAACCCACAGGTACGCCGACCAAGAAGTGCAGACATACCCGCAGGTGCTCCGTTCAGAAGGTGCGGACCCCAGTTCACTCACTCCAATGCAAAGAAGCGCGCACACGTGGGAATTCTTATGTTTGGCCCTTGGTATTTAGCCCGACGTTCATGATCCTATGGTTTTGGTCTGTGGTATAGGATCTAAATTATTGAACCATGGTTTGGATCCCTTGTATTTGTTTTCAATGGTTTTGTCCCATGGTTTGAATAAGGGCTTGCCTATAAAAGGAAAGGAGATCTCTTGGCTAGAAATAAGTGAAATTTGAATATCTTAAGATCTAAAATTTTGGGGTAATCGGTTTAAAAAGCTAGATCTATATGAAGGTGAAATCTGAAAAGTGTAAGGCAGATCTATTGATAGGTCGTGATCTCTTGGGTGCATGTTCAGATCTGTGGATCTGACAGTTTGTGGCACATTGGAGGACTGATAAATTAGCTTTATTCGGAGGTCCACAGGCGATCCACAGCGCAGGTGCGGATGTACGCAGCGCAGCAGAAGGCGCAGGTGCGAAGGTACGCAGCGCAGCAGAAGGCGCAGGTGCGAAGGTACGCAGCGCAGCAAAAGGTGCAGGTGCGGAGGTACGCAGAGGAACAGAAGGACCAGGTGCGGAGGTACGCTGTCAGGTAGATAGTGCAGGTGCGGATCTGCGCAGAGGTACGCAGTTCAGCAGAAGGAGTAGGTGCAGAGATACGCAGAACAGCAGAAGGATCAGTTGCGGATTTGCGCAATTTAGATACAGAAGAGCTGCAGATATTCGCAGGTTTCTATTGGTGAAGTTGCAGACTTTTCTTGAAATATTTGTTGGCTGCCTTTTATCTATTGCTGAAGAGTTATGGGTTTAGATTACTGGTATTGTTGTTCTGATTACTGCATTCTGAAAAGTTATTGGTTGATTCCTTGATTGATTATAAAAGGAGATTGGGTGATTCATATGTACTTATTGATTATTTGATATTCATGGATCCTGTCTGAAAATTCATGAAATGTGGTCCTTAAAGAAGTAGAAGAGCTAAGGGGGTTGTAGCTCCCTTCCAGGAGAGACTGGAAAACGAGAGAGGGTTGTAGCTCTCTGCAGGTTGTAGCCCGCGTACTGGTAAAGGACTGCACCAGTGCAAAATCATTGTAAAAGAAGTTTCTAATTGAAAGAAGATAGAGACATATTGCAGCAGGTGGTTTTCACCCACATTGGGTTTCCACCTTATATCTGGTGTTCCTTGGTGTGATTATCTGTTTTTTCTTGTTCTTGCTCATTATTATATGGTACTGACATACAAACTAATGATCAATATCTGAAGACTAAATTAAAGTATAAATCTGGAAGATATATTGAAAAGAATTTGATAATATTGATTCACCCCCCCTCTCAGTATTATTTCCAACAAAAGCATCCTAATCACTTCTGGGTGGAAGAAGAGAGTCTAAGGGTTAAGACACACTGGCACTAGAATGGGAGAAATTCTTATTTTTCTTAACTCAGAGACTGGAGCGACTGCCTAACTGACAACTAGCATTGATCAAGGGATTCAAAGAAAAAACAAAAAATAACTCCACACAAGGCCAGACTTAACACGTCAGAGGGTGGGCTAAACTAAGCAAGCACACAAACCAAGTTAAATGAAGCTTTCTAGTAATGGAGAACACAGTGAAAACAAGCTATGAGGAAAAATCAAAAGAGAAAGACACACTAGTCAAGATTTGGGGTAAACCCTAATCTTCATCTACAGGCATCGGCGCGACTGCCTAACTCACAACAAGTGCCAAAATGGGGTCAACACGACTATTTTTGAACATAATGTGCTAGTCGACGCCACTATCAGATAAAAAATCGTGCTAAGCAAGAAAACCAAGGAAAAAAATTAAAATTTCCAAGAACAGAGACCAGACTTGCTACTGTGAAATTTAAACCCACTACAGTAAACAAAGAAAAGCAAACAGATCTAAATGGAAATGGTTCAAATAAAAAATTTCACACAAAATCGTGGAATTTCAAACAAACAAAAATATGGAACAATCCCCAATGGAGTCGCCAATTTGTGGTGAAGTAAAATTACAAGTGCGGACACAAACAATTCCTCTAGCCCGATAGCAGGTCTAGCCACAAACAAGACATTCTATGGAAGATTTCCTTAGGTTAGAACCAATTAAGAGGGCCTACCTCTTAGTCTGCTTATCCTGTTTAGTGATGCCCTTGCTCCTTCGCTCCAACTATCTCCTGTTTCCTTCTTTGAGCACCTGAAACCAACAAGCGTAATAATAGACAAATTGTAATTCAACATACTTAACAAGTCAAGAAGCATTAAGACATAAACATGTAATATGACACATTATGTAGGAAATCAATTGCTAGTTGCATATATATTAAATCAAGAAGATATTACAACCGTTGCCTTGACGTTGTTGTTCTCCCTTGACAAATCCAAGTTCCCACATACATTCGTCAGTATTTCATGATGGCCTCAAACAATAGTAGTCTCAAGGCTCTTCCCTTTAAGCTTCACTCTAAACCAAATTCACACTTCTCCCTCACACAACTAGAAAGGCTTCAATCTATGTATAACTTGATTACTTCAAGCTTCAACCAGAGTATAATAAAAAATAGCACACATACACACTAACACTAGCTTGTGCTTAGGAAAAATGGAGGTTTATATAGCATGAATGGATGGGAGATGGTTCCTCTTCTCATGGGAGAAGGTCTTATCTCTTGAGGTAGTTTCATCCTTATAGGGGAAAGGAGCCCAAACTGACCTCCTCAACTCCATCCGGCCTAATCATCTACCAGACTTCCGTTACGAAGCTTCTAGAACTGGAAGCTTCAACTCTATTTATAAAAAACTTTCCAAAACAGGACTGGTGTGACTGAAAAAAGGCTCAGTCGCTCTGGTCGGCGTTAGGGACAGTTTTAATCCCTGCATATCGACGCGAGTAGGACAATGCTCATTAGCGTTGGTCTTGTAAACTGGGCAAAACAAAAGATTCTTGGGAAATGATGTAAAGCGAATTGTTCTGCTCATGAAGAGGGACACAATGGGATTTTCTTCATGATGGGAAAGCATACAAGGTTCACTGTAGAGTTCCTCCAGGATCACGAAATGAGGAGTACAGGGAAAATGACAAAATGTTGTGTAACAATTATGCTGCGTTGTTTTTTCTTTAGAATGTTTGTCACGATATTAGAGCTAATTATCTTTCTTGGTTTCCCTGTGATACCTCTTAATTCAACTTCCTTTCCTTCCCAAAAAAAAAAAAGAAGTTCCTGAAAATTAAAAGCTATCGTACCCAAAGATTGTAACCATTGGACTCTGAGTACAACATCAACACCACCCATTTGAATAGAGAGTATCATACTATTCAATACATATTCCCCCATGGCTAGCTTGATATTATGGAACTTTCCAGAGAAATTTATAGTTCTTCCATTTGCAACCATCACTTGACACTCTGGTGTTGGGTATAGAAAGAAATTCAATTCCTTGAATATCTTACAATGAATAAAATTATGGGTACTACCTGAATCAATCAACACTATTACCTTTTTCTTCTTGATATGTCCTTCTATATTGAGAGTTTGAGGAGTGGTAATTCCTTCCAATGCATTACAAGATATGGTCATACTCATTCCTTATTTCTCTAAGGTTGGTCACTTGTGTATATCCTCCTCTTTTGAAGTTTCTTGTTCCTTTTCCTCCTCCTCTTACAATCTATGTAAAATAATATCTTCTTAGCACACTTATGACCTTTAGTGTATTTTCTATCACAACTGTAGCAAATCCCTTTTGCTCTTTCTTCTTCCAATTGTTGTGGTATCAACCTTATAGGTTATGGAAGGCTAGGAGCAACAACAATTCCATCTTTATGGTTGTGAGTGTTATGCTTCCTTGTTGCCATAATTTTTCTTTCATTTTTTCTTGCCAACTTGAATGCCTTCTCCAATGAATCAGGTTCCCAAATGCAAACCTCATGTTGGATGTTATCCTTGCAAGTCCCTATGAAAACATCAATCCTATGCTCCTTTGGAATATCATTTACCCTTATATTCAATTTTTTGAAGTCCTTAATGTGTGCCACTATTGAACCCTTTTGTTTGAGATTTATCAATTGGCTAAAGAAGGTGTTCTTCTTTGTATCCTCATAATGTGCTATCATTTCCTCCGTAAAAATTGACCAAGTGACAAGTGTTTACGAGAGCCAAGCCATCAATACCATACAAACTGATTGCATTCTAAATATAAAGTTACAATGCATACCTTTTGTGTGTGTTGCACATTATGGAGATCAAAATATTGCTCCATCTATAGTATCCATGTTACGGGATCCTTACCATTAAACTTCCTCATATCGATCTTTGGAATATGGTGGGTATTCAATCCAATGTTGGAGTCTATGAAATCATTATTAACATTTCTTTTGTTCTCATCACGAGTTTCATCTAATACCTTTTCGTCATTAGGAAGCATTTCTTGTAGCAACTTTGTTAAACCTTCCTTCAAACCTTCAATGTTTGCTTTTAAACGATTCTTCATATCTTCCATGTTGCCTTTCATTTTTTCTTCTATACCATCCATATTAGCTTTCATGCCATCCTTCAAATCTTCCATGTCTCATTTTAAAATATTCTTCAAATCATCCATCTTTGCTTCCATTTCATTTTTGGTTACTCTTTGTGAGAGCAAAATTTGTCTCACTTGATCTCACAATTTTGATATATAATGTTGCATTTCTTCCTCTTCTTCATGTGTCATAGAATATATTTCAATAGAGTACAATTCTACGGGATGCCATGTGTCACTGTTTCAATCTTTGGCCCTGAAATTGCCACACAAAAAACTACAGTCCGTGCACTTTCAATTACTTCTTACAGAATTCAAATCCGATGTCTGAAACGAAAGTTATGATGATTTTCCCTAGGTCACCTGTTTGAGATAGAAATATGGAGCCCGCAAAAATCCTAATTTCCTCATAGCATATCTCCGAACATATAGTGAACCAAGATCTGAAATTTTTACAAGAGGTTCTCTGAGATTTTGGCTCCACATGGTAAAAATTTCAGCTCCTTAATTCTTGTAGAAAAAAAAGTTATAGCGAAAATGCCAAGATGACCTATTTGAAGAAGTGGAACCCTAGAATCCAAAGCTCTGGTACCAAATGTTATGCAACCAACTCACAAATAGATAAATCAACGACTTAAAAATTATCCTCTTCGAGTGGGAAACCTCCTTTACATTACATAAATGAACAATTCTTAGATGATTCAAATGAAAAAACATCCTTTCTATATATTGGAGTCTAAGGGATCACAATATAATCATAGCCTACATAACAATAATAATGGAAGGGCACAACACTAACAATAGTGGGCTTCTATGGGACACAATAATAACAATATGGGGGCTACATGGGCACAACAATAGCAATAAATGGGCTACACTAACAATAACAATAAGGGGCTACACTAGTATTGTAGGGACCTAACATATTTTTCTTGTTGCGGCTGATCCACTAGATCATCTATCCTCGCTAGAGGGTACCTGTTCTTAAGCATGATCATGTTCAATGCCTTGTAATCTATACACATTAACCAAGTATTGTGCTTCTTGGGCACACTGATGATGGGTGACCCACATGATGATGTACTTGGTCGAATGACTCCTTGTTCCAATAATTGTTGCAACTGTTTCTTCACCTTGTTTGCTTCTATAACAAACTTCATGTACAATCCAATGTTTGACAATGGGGAGTTCGACAATAGCTAGATCTTGTGCTCCACTTCCCTCTTAAGTGGTAACCCTTTAGGCTCTCCAAACACATAATTGTATGCATTTAGCAACTCTTCCATTTGTTGTTTCTATTTCTTAGTACATCCCTCCTAGGATGCCTTGCCTCTTACCGACTCTTCTACATAATTTTTTTTCTCTTAAAAATGATAAAACATACTTCTTGCTGGAACTCGTCAATTTCTTGCCTTGGTTAGCACTTACTAGCGAAATTTTTTATTTTCCTTTGTGTGCATTGATGATGAATGATTTGCCATCCTTGACAAGTACTGGTTGGATCTTCATATGAATATTGCATATCACATTTACATGTAGGGACTCTTAAACATGACTCCACATACATCAAGGGGAACCACATCTAGTTCTACTTCATTAATAAAATCAACACTAATGACAAATCTAATTTTGCACTATTTTATTGCCTTCAGCTCTACATTTTTGCTTACCCATCCCAACGGATATGGGTTTGGATGATCACGAACTTCCAACCCCAACATCTTGACCAACTATGTTGCAATGAGATGTCTATGATCCTGAGTCAATCATAGCATCAATATTTGTCTTCTTAACCTATATCTTTATATGGAAGAGTTTGGTCATTTATTTCTCTTCGTGTTGTTGAAGGCTACTCAAATTCACTTCCTTCTGCAATGACATACAAACTATCTTCTCATCCATGTCCGAGTTTCTTTCAACATGTTTTCTCAAATTAGTGGCCATGACATTCTTCTTCTTATTGTCTTTCTCTGTATTCTTTGATTTTAGCTTTGGGTGTAACTTCCAATACTTCTCCTTTGTATGGTCAGCAATGTTGCAGTGGTTGTTAGGATCTTTGCACTGATGTGTTGTGGCTACCGTATTTTTATCTCTTCCCCCTTTTTACTTCTTCTTCCCCTCCTTAGAAGCGTCTTGTTTCTCCTTCCACTTTTGATCCATGTGATTACACTCGCTTTAGGCCTATGTTCTCGAGGTACTATGCCTGTACACAAGCCTCGTCCACTGATTTGGGCTTGAATAACATCACTTGCTCCCGCAGATGGAAGTGTAGACACCCCCAAATACTTGAGGAGTACATCTAGGTTCTTTGGGGAGATACCTAACATTATGGTCATATTTCTGAACCCTGTGGTATACTCCTGCACTCTTTGCCCTGACTTTTGCTTGAAGTAGTGCCACCAGATCCACTTATCCTCTACGTACCCAATAGGGTGAAACTTTTACTTAATGAGGTTTTTGAAGTCTTCTCACTTAGCCACTGGAGGATCTCCCTCCAACCTTAGGCCCTATGTGTGGCTCTCCCACCAAGTCAAGGCATGGCCCTCTCATTTTAGCCATGGAAATGAGATCTTTCGTTCTTCCTCAATTTGGTGGACACTGAAATACATTTCCAATTGTTGCAACTAGTGATTCAACTTCAGAGTGTCTATCTCACCGTGGTACGACTTGATATCAACCTTTGCTTCCATTTTAAATAAGGGTTATGATTGATTCGCGACACTCAAACTGGGTTGATCTTTTCCGAGTTCTTTCTTCGGTTGATTCTTCGTTTCATCCCGAGCTCTTGATCCCCCTTCTGATTTGTCCTCTGCATTTGAATCCACATCTTCTCTAAATATACCAAGCTTATTGTTCAGGACCATGATAAGGAGATTTACATTAGGACTTATATATGTGACCTTTTATTCTAGTCTCAAAAGCCTCCTGTTTGTAGGATCACAAGGTTTATTCACAGATTCGTCGACCATGATTAGGGTTTTTCGACTTTTCGCCTAGTTGATGTAGATCCCCTGCAAATATCCACAAGATACCCAAAGAAACCTACTCTGATACCAATATGAACCGTAAACTATCATGGATTCTCCACTAGACAGTTCGTCACAACATATCTGATGAAATTATATTTAAAATCTGAAATTCTACACTATTACAATTTTATTATATTTCTGGATCTATATATATTGTTAATAGCACATGCATGCAAATTAAAATTATGCATAAAATAGAGAATGAAAAAATAAAAGCTCATACACACATTTGACACAAGATATGCCCTAGGAAACCCTTTCAGGAGAAAAACCCATCTGGAAGGTGAGGTTGCTCTGCTCTCTTTCTCTAAATGGAAAATATGGCTACGAATACAAAGAAGTATAGCCTGTGGCCGGTTGGTTGCTACAATTGATATGAATTAGAAAGCAAGTGTTTGCTATGCTAAATTCCAATTCATAATAGTAAACAAAGTGCTTGAGGATTGTGAGGTAAATTGCAAGTTTTACATGAGTTTTTTTATTATTATGTGTTTTTATGTAAATTTCATAAGAAAATTAACATAAGTAAAACATTGAACAACAACATAACAGTAATACACTCAGCGATTGATAAACGATTTCACCCCTCCTGGGCTACGTCTCCTTGGTCCAACTTACAATGGCATGACCCAATCTCATTATGCTCAAAATACTTCAGTGATAAAGAGTACATAAAGTGTGTTGACCAAAAGAGTAGCTAGTTTCCCCTTCAAGGAAACATTCTTCTTCAAAGAACTCTAAAAACATGACAACCTACAGTGAGTCATGAAACAATCAGCAAGAAAAGGGTTCTCAAAACAAGACCCCATACTCCATCTCACAATGAGAATAACAAGTACAACAATTCACTTGAAGTAACAAAAGAGAGCTTTCCTCAAAGATACAATGAGAAAATAAAATCATGAGTTACACCATAGATGTCTCAGTTGCTGCAGAGAACATATGAAGCCTAGAAAACCCCTACAAGGTCCTCTCCATTCTCAAAAGCCTTCAAAAACTGATTCAACCTCTTTGTTTATCCTAACACCCTTAGACTTAAACCTGAAAAAAGTCTCTTCAGAAGTGCTCCAATGGCTCTAAAACCTATTCCATTGGCTTCAGAATGCCCAAAAAAGCCTAAAAAACCTCTTTATAAGCTCAATTGGATAAAAACTCCTTTTGTTATGGCTTCCCCAAGTTTTGGCACTAATCGCACCACAAACTCCACCAAACTCGGCATTGAACCTACAAATCTGCCCCGAATTGTGCTAACTAGGAGCCAAATTCGCGGGATTCCAGGCGAATTTGTAGGCGCACTAATTTGCCCACTAAGCCTTTAATTCCAAAATTGTGGTCACGTGGGCCTTCCAGAAGCCCAGAGGCTAGCCCCTTTCCGCTGGAGGTTAAGTGGGCAGTTTTCGGGCACGTTTACATGTGCAGTTAGGGTTGGTGGTCTCATTAGGATCAGTCATTAAGGTTGGAGATGACGTTCAAGGCGAAACAATTCACATGGGCGGCGGATATACCGGGCGATTAACATTAAGGCTACAGGTATGTGGTTAACGGTGGCATCATTATTTAATGCCACGGGCGGTGGAACATGTGCGCGACGTAAATTCTGACGGTCACGGTTACATTCAATGCGATGAGGTTATCTTACCATATGGGTCGGGCTAGGGTCCAGCCCCTAGCCCTCCTGCCCGCGGTCCGGTGGTGCGAGGGTGGCCAGGGGAAAATTATTTGACATGTGTGGTGTGTTGATAAGGCCTACGGCTTGTATAACAAAGGTTTATGGTTTGAATATGGTGAAGGTTAATCTGACCCTTAACACAATTTTGGTGGCCCTCAGGCTGCCACATGGCAAGCCCTGGTCGTTCCATGTGGCAGCTTGTGATTGGCCACCTACCAACCAATAAAACACTGCCACATCACACCAATGACGAGGTTCCACTTGATACCATCCGATTCACTAGAGGAAACCCAGTCAATGCATAATCACCTTGCCATGTAGACATGCCCAATCAACAGTACGCACTGCTGATTAGACTGTCATTTGAATCAGTTTCCGGAGAACCCACAGTATGAACATTTTTATGCCAACGTTTCAAATCCCAACTGGGATCCATCATCAGGACTTATGAATGATGAAGAAGAAGAGCTGCTTAGAAGGAAATAAATAAATTAATATTAATTTATTTATTTCCTTCTAAGCAGCTCTTCTTCTTCATCATTCATAAGTCCTGATGATGGATCCCAGTTGGGATTTGAAACGTTGGCATAAAAATGTTCATACTGTGGGTTCTCCGGAAACTGATTCAAAAGATACAAACCACAGATCTCTTAAATCTAGACTGTCATTTTTGCAAAAAATTTGATTGTTTTGAAAAACAAATAGAACTTGTTTCTGAGAGCATACAATGTCTGTTTCATGTGAAATGAGTTGTGTGAGATTCAAAATGACAAGTTCTACGTGGTCACTTAGGTTCCAATCCAATCCAACAACTTTAAATTTTTAGCAAATTTTGAGCTCTGAATCACTCTTCGCCACTGGAAGCTTTTGGACCCCAAAAGATCACTTTTAGTTTTTCAGCAGTTAAGGGTATAGTTCTCTCACTTTTCCAATCTCGATCCATTTAACCTTGGAAATTTTCAAGTTGATCTTGAACTGTTTGATGTACCAATTGGATTTGCTCAATGAACTTCTTGGCTTTGTCTCTGTCGCTATGGCCATCAATAGCAACATCCTTCGCAAGAATGAAATCCAATGATGATATTCTGCAAAATCTTTACCAAGGATAAAATCCAAAAAGACTTTGGCAAATAAAACAACTTGACATGGAAATACTTGTGTAAATGAGTGCTTGACACATTTGTATCATACTGAATGTGTTGCAACTACTCATCTCAAAGTTTTGGATGCTTACTAAAATACCCACAAATGGAAATGCATCTTACAATATGGAATAAATTTAACTCCCTAATTCCCATACAAATTGACTCATCATGAACCCAAAATAGTATAAAAATGCCAAAGAAAACACTGTTGCATATAAGTGATTTATTCACAAACATCATTTTTTTAACAAAATTCCCAATTGTGGGGACATGCAACAAGTGAAATACAAAATAAATGCAATCTTTAGTTAGACAAGTAGTCCAACCATTTCTTACCCAACCATGCTAGGGAATTTTCTTTCTGCACTTCACCTCCTTCTGGAATTGCTTCTCGAATGGTTATGGCATGCCTTGCACATTCCTCTACCTTCTCCCTCTCAGGTGATTCCATTACCAGTTTGTGCTTCTTTGGATGAAGATGTGGATGCAACTTCTAACACTTTTCAATCCAATGCCCACTTATGTTGCAATGAGTGCAAAAGTTTTTATGAGATTTTCTTGGCACAAATGTCTTTAAACTTGGATGAGAATTTCCCTTCTTGGTCTCATTTCCAATTGACATATTCATCTTATTGACTAATGCTTTCCTTTTATGGCACTTAGCTATGCAATGGTTAGGTGCATAACAAAAAGTGCACGAAAAAACATTCCACGACATATTATTCAAATCATCATGTTGTTTGTAATCATCAAAAGCCTTTGAATAATCAGGACACTTATACCTCTTATGGTTTTCCTTTGGCTTATGAGCCTAGCAAGGAGAACTTGAATGGCGAGAAGAACTTGTCTTAATCTCTTCTTCAACTTGCTCATCTCTCTTTGGATAATTCTTGCATTTCATGTCCTCCTTTTGCTTTAGAAACCAAGATGGTACCAATTTCGGATGCAAATCCCAATAATTTACCTCATCATGTCCTCTCATATGACAAAAATAACAAGATACACAAGATCTATCGTTGGAAGACCATTCTTCCTTTCAACATAGCCCAAACCTTCATATCGAGGTATCTCGTTTTCCTAAATTGGATGGACAATGCCCTAATTTTTCACTCCAAGGCCTCCTCCCTTGTAACCCATATTCGAAAAGAGTGTTGCTCCTATGCCTTTGCTATGCTTCTCAAAGTCTACAAAAGAGCTTAAATCAACATTTCCATGTAAAGGAAATGCATGTAAATGCTTACCATTTTCCTCATCTTTCGATTGAGGGAAAAATATGCTCTTAAACCCTTTCCTAATTCTCGAGGTGTCTTCTTGGACTTTTGGTCTTTATTCTTTCAACTCCTTGAACTTTTGCGTTGATAGAACCTCAACCTCAACATCATGCAGACAAAAGGTGCAGATTTAGCCATCTTCCTTCTCTGAGGGACTTTCTACACTAGCCTCTTGTGGGTACTCATCCAACAATTCCTCCTTCTTCTCTGCCATAACTTAAGTGGTGGAGGATGCTTCAAGGAAACCTCCTTTTGTCCCTGGTACATAGGAGGTTTCCTCCATTTGACAAGAGCCATAGGTTGCATTCTTGCCCTATCCACAAGATTTATTAGTATTGGAGGGACTCTTTGCTACTTTGGTAGAACTACTTTCATCAGTTTGTTCCTACACAACATTCTACAACATGAGGCGCATCTTTTGCTTCTCTTCCTTAACAACTTCAATTAGTCTTTTGAGCTCCATGTTCTCTTGTTGGAGAAATGCAATAATGTCCTCCGAATCTTGGAGACTATCATGCTTTGAACTCATTTCCATGCTTATTGAAGCTTCAACTGCAATTTGAGGTAGAATTGGTGATGGAGATTGTAGCAATTTTTCTCTCCTACCCAAACCTTCTCCTCTCTTGAGCTTTAAACTTGTAAGCTTCACATTCACTTGCAAACACTTAAATCCTCCTTGCACAAAGAAAACCAAGAGTTGTGATACCAACTTGATCTGAATGAGAAAGTTAGTGTTTGCTATGCTAATTCCAATTCAGAATAATAAACAAAGTGCTCGAGGATTATGAGGTAAATTGCAAGTTTTACATGAGTTTTTTATTATTATGTGTTTTTATGTAAATTTCACGAGCAAATTAACATAAGTAAAACGCTGAACAACAGCATAATAGTAATACAGTCAATAATTGATAAAGGAATTCACCCTTCCTAGGCTATGGCTCCTTGGTCTAGCTTCCAGTGGCTTGACCCAATCTCATTATGCTCATAATACTTCAGTGATAAAGAGTACATAAAGTGTGCTGACCAAAAGAGTGGCTAGTTTCCCCTTCAAGGAAACATTCTTATTCAAAGAACTCTCACTCTAAAAACATGACAAACTATAGTTAGTCATGAAAAAATTAGCAAGAAAAGGGTTCTCAAATCAAGACCCCATACTCCATCTAACAATGAGCATAACAAGTACAACAATTCACTTGAAGTACTAAAAGAGAACTTTCCTCAAAGATACAATGAGAAAATAAAAACATGAGATAGACCATAGATGTCTCAACTGCTACAGAAAACATATGAAGGTTGGAAAACCCCTACAAGGTCCTCTCCATTCTCAAAAGCCTTCAAAAACTAATTCAACCTCCTAGTTGATCCTAGCACCCTTAGACTTAAACCTCCAAAAAGTCTCCTCAAAAGTGCTCCAATGGCTTTGAGATATATTCCATTGGCTTCAGAATGCCCAAAAATGCCTAAGCAGCCTCTTTCTGAGCTGAATTTGGATAAAAACTCCTTTTGTTATGGCTTCCCCAAGTTTTGGCACTAATCGCACCACAAACTCCAGCAAACCCGACACCGAACCTACAAATTTGCCTCGAATTGTGCTAACTGGGCGCTAAATCCATGAGATTCTAGGCGAATTTGTATGCGTGCTAATTTTCATACTAAGCCTTTAATTCCAAAATTGTGGTCACGTGGGCCTTCCATAAGCCCTGAGGCTAGCCCCTTTCCGCTTGAGGTCAAGTGGGCAGTTTCTAGGCACGTTTACATGTGCGGTTAAGGATGGTGGTTTGGTTAGGCTTGACGGTTAAGGCTGGAGATGGTGGTCAAGGCGGAATAGTTCACATGGGCGGTGGATATATCGGGTGGTTAACATTAAGGCTACGGGTACATGGTTAATGTTGGTGACATTGTTTAATGCCACGGGCGGTGGTACATGTGTGCGACGTAAACACTGATTGCCACGGTTACATTCAATGCGACGAGGTTATGTTACCACGTGGGCCAGGCTAGGGTCCAGCTCCCAGCCCTCCTGCCCGCGGCCCCGTGGCCCGGGGGTGGCTAGGGGCTAGGCCCTAGCCCGACCCCGCATGCCAAATGTGTCACCTATAAACCTTAAATACAATAACTCCACCATACTTAACAAGTAACATGTGCGGTGTGTTGGTAAGGCCTGCGACTTGTATAACGGAGGTTTATGGTTCAAATCCGACGAAGGTTAATTTGACCCTTAGCACAATTTTGGTGGCGCTCAGGCTGCCACCTGGCGGCCCCTGGCCGTGCCACGTGACAACTTGTGATTGGCCACCTACCAACCAATAAAACACTGCCACATCACACCAATGATGAGGTTCCACTTGGCACCTGCTGATTCACTAGAGGAAACCCAATCAGTGCCCATTCAACGCCACGTCAACAGTACAGACTATTGAATGGACTGTCATTTTTGCACAAATTCATATGTTTTGAAAAACAAACAAAACTCGTTACCGGGAGCATACAATGTCCGTTTCGTGTGAAAAGAGTTGCGTCGAATTCAGAACAACAAGCACCACACATTCGTTTAGGTTCCACACCACTCTGACAACTTCGATTTTTTAACAAATTTTGAACTTTGGATCAACAATGCACATATCCTCTCTGTGTGTTATACCTCCTATCCCTCTCAGTTATTTTTGATCAACTATGGGACAAATGCACTCGAAATAATGAAATCCCTTTTCCTCCTAGTGGCCTAGTTATGACACAACATGATAGCCTACTAGTGGTTAGGTTTGACTACCTCAACTTTTAGCCAAAGTTACAATATAGAATCTTCTAGAGTCCTCTACATCATAATCACATGGTTGACCATTTTTCATGAGTAATGGGGGTTGATGTGGAATTATCTCGAATTATGGTGGTCAAAACAAGAAGGTCAACTTTTGAGTGGCATAACTTTTGCATAGAGACTCTGTTTGACGATTTTTTTTGTCGTTGGAAAGGTTTTTTTTTGTGTGTAGAATATAATGAAAAGGTGTAACGCTCTTGTGACAAAGTTTTACCCCCAAAAAGTGTCGTTTGATGCCTCAAAACGCTTTCGGAAGTTTTCAGACCTTGTTTTGCAAAATTGAGTCCTGCAAGTAAAAATGGGCCCATGCTGATTCCTCCACTTTATCCACTCTGAAAGCATCGAGATTGATGAAAAACAATATAACGATCCAATCTTGATCATGCCCACATAATCGGGAACCAAACTGCATAGTCATCCTAACACCCTTCAGTTTATGTCACCCCCAAGTGACTGCACTAGGAGTTAGAGAAAATATATACTCCCATCTGCAAGTGGTTATCCTCGTCTATGAGCTCATGGGATTTGCATCTTGGGAATTCGTGAGCCTCAATGTCATTCCAAAATGCTTCTCTAGTTATGGAACTCACAAGCAAAAAATGAGAAAGCTATGGAGAAGAAACACCTAACTAGGAGAGAAAATAATATCTACCAAAGCGCGTGGGTTGTATATACCTTCACGTTGCAACCACCTTGTTTAGGCACAACCTTGATTCAACATTGTGATGCTTGTTTCCTTCATTATTTCTCTAACACCCCTCACTCTACTATCATTCCTCTCACTATAGGCAAAATTCCTTGACCTTAGCTTTCCTAATTGCTTGCATTCAAACTCTGGTACTAGCTTTTATCTGGAGGCATCCATTTGGCATCTTAGATTAATAATTGTTGTGAAGAGTTTCAAATCTTCCCTATTAATTTTTCATATGACTAGATCAGAAATTACAACCACATCCCACTTGAGATATAATGTTGACACACTGTCATTCAAAAAAGTGAAGGGACA
Source organism: Pinus taeda (assembly GCA_000404065.3). Taxonomy (NCBI): domain Eukaryota; kingdom Viridiplantae; phylum Streptophyta; class Pinopsida; order Pinales; family Pinaceae; genus Pinus; species Pinus taeda. Next base: position 22,617 of record APFE031001549.1, on the reverse strand, counting down.
ATACATGGGAGCAATTATGTCCCCTCCCATATACACCCCAAATCCTTAACTTTTACAACATATCTTCGACTTTATTATTATGAAACATAAAATATCAACCTACATTTAAAATATTTTTCTCATCTTAGACATACAATTCGTGCACCAAGACATTAAAACACATTCCTAATGGTCTTCTCCTCCTATACACATAATTCTATCACATCAAATTAATACTCATTAATAAAACTTTAAAGAATTATAAATCACAACAAATTTCATCTTCTCAAAAAGTAATTGATCACCTATCATTTTTAAAAATATTAAAATTATTACACTGTTGCTGGCAGGTATTACTATTTGATATACAATTGACCATTAATTAACCTAAATTTTGACTAAAAATTGAACGCTAATATGTAAAGTTATCCTTAGAAAGAATCTTATTTATTTATTATTATTTTAATTCTATTTTTTTTTAAGTATCTTATTGGTTAACTAACGTTTAAGTGTTATTGAGTAATCATGTTTCCGCCTCCATTCGCATATCGGATCCTACCGTTTGTAGTGTTGTGCACTTCGTACTCTTCACCCTGTAAATAGCCCAATTAATCCTTAAATTGTTGTATGAATGGAAATTTTAAAAAGATTGTATATCATCAAGGAGTGTATGTCTATGTCTCTTACTCTTGGAGCTTGTTATCACTACGACTATTCAACGCATGTTTATCACTGGGAGAAGTCTGTGTCATATCATCGAGGACTCTTCACTTTACTTATCATAACAATTATGGGCATCTATGGGAAGTTGGAGGGTTGCACATTGATTATCTTTTAATGCTGAATTTTAAGTTTAGAATTAAAATTTTTAATATATTTTAGTGTAGTGTCAGTATATATTCATTATATATTAATGGATTAGATTTTCACCATTAACATTTTTATGCAATTAAATTCATAAATATATATTTTATTTCATAATTTTATAAAAATGATATTTTATGAAAATGATAAAATTAATATGGTATAGTCCAATTTATAGGCGGAATGGATATTTTTTACAAGAATCTAATTATACAATTTTTTTTAAGTCTAAATTCAATTCCTTCTTCAAAAATATGTACATCGAGAATAATAACAAAAAAACAGGTGGTCTCACCCCGACTAGGTTTGTTGAGCACCACATACAACATATGGCAAAAGTACAAAAAGGAAACTAAGGACGTCGTCCAAAACCGAGAAGGCCAAAGGCACCAAAAGACAAGTAAAACATAGAAAACACCTGTAGTCATGCTAGTCATCTGACATGATGGAGGTTGGGTTGTCTGGCGCTGTCATAGGAGGAGGCAAAGGTCTAAAAGAGCATTGGACGTGCTCCTCTAAATGATCCATCTAAGACTCCAACTTCTCCACCTTCTCCTGTAACAAGTTCTGTCCTTGCCAGACCAACATAATACGCTCCCAGACGTCACACTAAAAGTAGTGTAATTTATCCAAGGTAGCTCCTAGTTCTGCATGTTCCTCCTGTCGAATCCTATCATTAGTTTCCAATCGCTCCAACAGGGATTGAATCAAGTCTCTACAATTTTCGAGGCAACTTTGTTGAATGACCCTCGAACCAGGAACTGAAGACTCGACACCCCTTTGCCGTCCTGAGTCGCTACATCATCGAGCCCTGCTCCCTGCTGGTGTTCGCGACAATTGATCCTTGCGGCCCTTTGCCGAGCCGCCACGCCCTTGACCACCACACACACCAGCCACCATCCTTTAGGAGATTCCCGCTGACTTGCCAGCCTGACAAGCCATAAACACCTCCACCCCCTGCTCCGTGTTCTACAATTGAGAAGCTTGGTCCTTAAGTCCCGCTGAGTAGGGCTTCAAAGGGAGGGAGGACCACCCTCTTCTAGGGGCTAGACGCATTGATGTTGGACTAGAATCTTCACTTGCAAGGCAGAAGACCCTCCAGGCCCGCCACACCCAGTGTAGAAACCAACAACCTCCCAGACAGGATTGCGGCTTCGCACAGACTCAAGAGATACACCACCCCACTAGTCGTGCCACCCCAGACTCGAACATAGAGAGGTACTATAATTCGAACGCGGGAGGGTCGGAAGAAGCACAAAATTTCCCACCACACTTTAAGGACCTCCCCCCAACCACACCAACAACGAAATCTCACTTCTACCTCTAAGATTCTTGCTCCCTTCCCCCTGAAAGACACAGAAAACCTCACGTAGAGAATCCAAACAACCCAATTACGGGCCCAGAAGCCAAAAGACAAAAGCCATCTACAGAACCACCACCCCTCCTAGGAGCAATGCCGCCAAATGTTCCACTCCAACCACTGAAAGACCCATAACTGCAAAACACCAATACACAAATTGATCAAAAGCTCCTGAAGGCCAATTCCACAAGGAACCACAGTCGGCAAGAACTCCAAAAATACCCTTGTAGCAGTAAAGTTACCAATTTACAGAGTCAACAGCCTGGGGGTGAACCGCATTTCCGGGGGTGCCACCCTGCCCAACGAAAGTGACATCACTTCCTTCTCCGATGAGCAAAAAACCAAGCAAGAACATGAAACCAAAACGAAACATGAATGAAGTCCCCATCGACCACCCTCGATCTTAGAACGACGTCTCCCACGTTGGTTGATGCACCACTAAATTCTACACTCATACCATTACTCCTCCTTGTACGCCTCGTGAAGTGAGAGGGCAGGGGGGCGAACCTCAACCCGAGTGCCAATTGTTGGTCATCATGGGCCACGAGGTGCCCCGTGCACTATTTCCATCACCCCCATCGGGGAAAATCCAACTATACAATTTCAAGCAAGCTTGTGATTTGTTATTGTTTAAAATACATTTTTACTGAATATGACTATACAATTTCAATGAAAACCACTGTCGGGAACTCGAATTCTACATATTAAACAATTTTAATTTGTCAATGGAATATGCCTAAATATTCATAATAGTATACACAAATCAAGGTTACGATTTTACTCCAAGTTAATTATGTTTTTTCAATTAATTTATCTCAAATTAATTAATTAAAGAAATTGTAATATCAAAGCGTCTCATATTGTCTTTGTAATATTGGCCCATAGTAGAGTAACAAAAGCTATTTACAATTCAAAATTTTACATAATAAATTAAGCCTAAATTTCCATGATTAATAATATTATTTAAGACATATATTAAGTCTTTTTATAATTAATAATAATGTAAAATAAAATTAAAATTTAGTTATATTTTTGAATGTAATGTATTATATGCGCTTTAATACTTCTCATAATTTTATACTTAATATTTTACTAATGAGTGTGTATTGTTGTTATTTTTGTTATTTAATGTGTAGAAGCGACACCAAAGTAATTTTATTATTTAATTGATTATTATTATTTTTATTAATTTAGAATTATAAAATTTCATCAAACCCTATACTGTTGTATGATTTTCATTACTTTATTTTAGCTTTCTTAAATAAAATATTTTTTATTCTATTTTACTTAACTTACTTACTTAAAACGCTTTGCACTATTTTAATTTTAAAATAATTTATTTTTTTGAAATTCATTTTTTCAGAACATGATTGAGTTCAATAAATGAATAAGTTAAATATATTTTAGTTTTTCTTATTGTTTTAAATAATATATTGAAAAGGTACGCTTAAAAAATATAGATATTTCTATCTTCTACCAATTATATACATCATAAATATTATAATATATAAACAACATTAAAAAAATTAAATAATATATTAGTAGTTAATGTAATTATTATTTACAAAATCGATATAGCACTATAATGACTTTGATGTCATGTTCATTTTTTTTTTTTACAAAGTCGGTTGCTGTATTATATTTCTGAAAAAGAAAGGGAGACTGAGCTCCTGAAGTACATGCTGAGGTGCCAAGAAGAGCTAGGAAAGAAGGAGTTACAGGTTAAACAAAATTCCTCCTTAATCTTGTGTTTTGGGCTTTTAAAAAACAAAGGCAAGAGGTAAATCCTAACAAACTGAAGTAATAGATAGCAACATTTACAAAGCATAATCAATCTATATTAATGTGGCTGATATGTCGAGCAGTGGACTCTTCAAGGTTGTCGTTGACGCCGACCTGCTTCATGCTTGACGAACTTGTTGGAACTGCATTTTTCTTTTCCATCATGTATTTCGAAATGTCAATGGGTTCTTCCACATGATTGCACCTGTTGGAGAGTTGGTTGAACTGTTCATGCAAAGAAGAGATTCTATGGTAGAGCAAGTTAATCTTGGCTATATATTTCTCATTTACAATACGATGTTGACTATTGGTCTTGTCTTCCAAAGCCTTTAGATGGGATCGGACTTGCTCCAGCTCAGCTTGGAGATCTGAAGAGTGAAGACAATCCTCACTTATCGCCATAAGAGTAGATGAGATGAAACTAATGAGAAGGGGTCCAGGGACCAAGCCAGAAACGTGACGCCAGGGGACGGACTGAGTAGAAGGAAGTCGAGACTATGGAGATCAATAGAAGAATAAAGAAGCGAGAGGGAGACTTTGGAAACATAGAAAAAAACGGACCTCAAACCTGAGAGTTACTAATTGCAAGGGACAATAGGATACAAAATGAGAAATAGAAGGGAGGAGAGCGTATAGGAAGGAAGGAAGGCGCAGGGGATTCATCAGAGAGGAGGAGAGGAAAGCTGAGGGACGAGCGAAGTCACGGGAGGGAGACAACAGATGTGGTACGGGGGTCATGAAGTGAAATAAACCGACGAGACTCGTGAATGCAAATATGGGAGAGGGATTTTCTATAAGAAGGCGGATCTCAAAGCAGATTGAGTCTTTGACATTGATCATGAGGACCTTGGACCAGTTCCTCGTCTCAGGGTTCTCTGATTTGTGGAATTGGAAAAGATAGAGGTGATTCGATGTCATGGCAAGTATTGATGTGATTCCTCGTCATTGCAACGTAGGCTGCCCATTGTTCTATTACATGCCCTATTGGCGAGAAGGTCAACATCCTTGTTGAATGCGCGAAGGATGTGGTGGAAACTCAGAGCAATGAAGGACTAGCTCAAAATTTTGCACCTGTTGATGGACTGTTGTATGAGAACATTGGGCAAATCTCTGTTTTAGGCCATAAGGCTGATGACAATTGTTGAATCTCCAAAGATAAAAGTTGTATCTATACCGATTTTGCTAAGCTGAATGAGGCCTTGATAAAGGGCTAAAGCCTCAGCCATGTTGTTGGAAATATGCCCAAGCCCCCATTCATACGAGACCATATGATCCCCATTGGCATTGAAAATAACTCCTCCTGCTCCAGCAATCTAGGGATTTGATTTCGAAGCACTGTCGAAAAAAAGATAACAAGTGTTGCAGTTTTTAAGCCATGTTGCAAATTCTTCCTCCTTAAGTCGGATTTTCCAATTGTAATACATTTTACTTTGCCTGTTGCTGGTGATGGTATCAATCTGATTACTGTTATTTCTATCTAGAATATAACCAATGAAATTTTGCTCTTCCACATTGAGATCAGTGATATCTATGCTTCTATAGTTTTTGACTGAAATAGTTTCCAAAGCAAGACTCCTTGCTTTGTTACAGAGGTTTCCAGTGATTGATTCCTTGTCCTTAAACACTTTACGGTTTCTGGCAAGCCAAATGGACCACAACATAGTGAGAGGAAGGGTGTCCTAGACCCTTTTTACTATGTTGTGTTTTCTTTGTTGCCAAGGATAATTTTTCCTCCATTGATGAATAGCCTCTCCTATGGAGTCCTGATCATTCCAAGGAATGAGATTGTTATAGGATATACTTCTCCAGCAGGCCTTAGCAAAAGACATGCAATAAAAAGATGTTGTATAGATTCTTCGACAGCTTGACAATTAGGACAACATGAAGGGCCAATAATACCACGCTTCTGAAGGTTTTCAGCAGTGAGTATTTTCCCTTTAAGAAGGGTCCACAGGAAGAATTTAATTTTGGGTAATGCTTTAGATTTCCAGACCATTTTCCAGTGGTTCCAAATGGACATGGGGTGATGGTTGTTACAAATGTACTGGTGAGCGAATTGGATAGTATAATTTGAACCTGATGGGTCCCAGTGAAATCCATCAAGTTCATTCTTTTTTATTGGAGCTATACCGTGGAGATGGGATTGAAGAGCATGAAGACTGGCCATAAGATCATTGGGAATGGCTGGGAATGTCCACCCTAACCATGAATGGGAATGGATATCCCATAGAGAGATCTGGTCCAGGTGGTGAATTCCTATACTATTAAAATAGGTGAGAATGGGTATGAGTCCCACTTGACTGTTTAATGGCTGCCTGCCCAATATTTTATCAGATCCAATGTTGATATCAGCACCTCCTTTGGGAACTTTGGAGGTATTCTGGATCATGAGAGGAATTGCTCTTTTACATAGATGCCAAATTTTGGAAGAGTCTCTGATAGGGATATCTTGATCAAGAAGCCGCTACCTTGGGAAATTTAAATATTTGACTTCCAACACTCGTTTCCACCAAGTAGAGAGGCCAGTGATAAGTGTCCAGACAATCTTGCCTCTGAAGGCAAGATTAAGAAATTTGGGGGATCTAATCCCAAGATCACCTCTGTCTTGAGATTGGATGACCTGCTTCCAATTTAATAGATTGAATTTCTTTTTGTCATTTTTCCCTCCTTACTAGAGGAATTGGCAGAGGATGACTTCCATTTTATAATGGAAAGAGGCCGGAGCTTGAAGGAGAGAGAATTGATATAGAGGCAGGGAGGAAATACCTGATTTGAGGAGGATGAGGCGGCCAGCTGGGTTGAGCCAGATGGAACCCCAACGCTGCACCTTTCTCTTCATCTTGTCGATAACTGTGTCCCAAACTTCTCCCTTCAAGGGACTTACACTTACTGGCAGGCCCAGGTGAGTGAAGTGAGTCCAATCATAATTGCAAGAGACCCCAAGGATAGTGGCAATGTTGTGCAAAACCTGTGCTGAAGTATTCCATACATATATACAAATTTTTCGCTGATTGACTTGACCACCCGAATACCTCATGTATTTTTCCAACAAAAGTTTAAAGCACTGGGCTATTATCGTGGAAGCTCCTCCAATTAACAGGGTGTCATCAATGAATTGAGAGTGGTTAATGTTCTTAACAACATTCCCAAATTTTATTCCAGTAACGAGACCAACTCTCCGCTTGAAGTCCAGCGCTTTGCTAAAGGATTCAGCCATCAGAATAAAGAGGTAAGGTGAAAGAGGACAACCTTGTCTAAGACCCCGTGATGATTGAAAAGCAGTTCGAGGTCGTCCATTAACAAGAGGAGAGATCCAGGGCTCGAAGATGCAAGCTTTGATGAGATTTAAAAAGGCTGCATCAAATCCCATATTTTTTAAAATAGCTAAGAGGTAGGTGTGCCTTGCTCTATCAAAGGCATTGGCTAAATCAAGTTTAAGGACAAATCCTTTCTCATTTCTAGTTTGGCTTGAATGAACAACTTCTTGGACGAGGAGGATAGAATCTGTAATTTGTCTATTAGCCCAAAAACCCCCTTGGTTCTCAGAGATGAGAGAAGGGAGAAAGGATTTAAGACGAGAAGCAAGGATTTTGGTTAGAATCTTGTAGGACGAGTTGCAAAGGGAGATGGGTCGGAATCGACTAAAGGATGAGGGTTGATTTTCTTTGGGAATGAGGGCTAAATGTGTGGCATTGGTGTAACCACTGATTTTGGCTTTCCTCTGGACCCATTTGAGCATTTTGATCAGATCTCTTTTTATAATTCCCCATAAGGCTCGATAAAAGCAAATGGGGAAGCCATCAGGTCCCGGTGCTTTGTCCGGCTGGAGAGCCCAAATAGTTCTTCTAACCTCCTCCTCATCAATTTCCTTATTCAAGCTGTCGTTCATTTCCTTGCTGATGTTGTTAGAAAGGAATTGAAGCAGGTCAGCATAATCCTCTTCATCTATTGTTTTAGTTAGGAGGTCCCGGTAATGGTTTGTAGCGGCTTGTCTGATGGCTTCTTGGGTATTTTGAAGGTTACCTTCAGCGTCCAAAATTGAGCTTACAGTATTTCTTATTTTCTAGAGTCTAGTATGTTTGTGAAAGAATGTTGTATTTTGGCCCCCCCTCGCAACTAGAGTTGCCTCGATTTTATCCTCCATTTTGATTCCTCTTCTTTGTTTACACGACAAAGTTGAGAATATAGGTCGCTTTCTTGCTCTTTGTTCTCTTGAGTGAGGCCCTGCTCTTCTATTTCCTTTTGGATGCTGTTTAGTGTAGTTTTGATCTCCTTTTTGATCCTTCCAGGCTCCTTATAGTTGATTTTCGCCCATTCTTTTATCACCTGTTTGGTGTTTCTCAGCTTTGGACTCCCAAATGAATCCGGGAGAACCTTCAACATGCAGCCTCCACGATTTTTCCACAACGTCTTTAACTGCTAGAATACAATTCCAAAGGGGACTGTACTTAAACGGGATGGGTCCGAGTGGACAATGCTTTTCCAGATTTAGAGATATTGGATAATGGTCGGATGTCGAGCAAGGAAAGATGTTAGCGTACCCAATAGAGAAGGAAGAAAGCAACACGGCGTTGATTAGAATTCTGTCTAATCTCTCCATAATGTTGCCTGTACCTAGCCTGTAGTTGCTCCAAGTATATCTCCTGTTTTTTGGAATAATATCAACTAGATCATGGTCATGCATAATGTCTTCCATCTGAGTTTTAAAGGGATCTGGGGAGAAACTGCCTCCTCTTTTCTTGTTAGCATGGAGAACAATATTAAGATCTCCTCCTAGTATGATATTGGTGTTTTCTTCTGTGTCCACGCTGGCATTGAGTTCCTCCCAACAATGCTCCTTATCCCTGAAATGATTAGGAGCATAAATGTTGTATATTACTATAATCTATTTATTTTCTATGTTTTCTAAAATTGTTTGGAACCAATGCTGGTTAATAATTTATGATTTATAATTCCAAAGTGTAGCAATTCCTCCGGAGGCTCCTTTGGATTCACTGATGCTTCCACTGTATTGCTTGTTCCGTTCAATGATTTTAATCATTTCCTGTAACAAAAGGATCCCTGGTTTTTCACAATGAATAAGATCTTTCAGGGCTACAACTTTGGAGGGGTGCCCTATACCCCTGCAATTCCAAGATAAGATTTTCATCATTGGGAATGTGGGGTGCGGAGAGGTGCTCGCCCCCCTTGATCCTTGTGTGTTTTCTCTTTATCATGTTGTCCTAGGATGTAGGATTCAATTGGGCTTTGAGTACCCATTGCTATGTCCTTTTGGGCATTCTCATCTCTATGTTGCTTTGCAGATTTTCTACCCGGGTCAGGTTTCTTAAGAGAGTCGCTGGAGGCTCCATGATCTTTGGATGAACTCCTGGTGAGCCTAGAGAGAGGAGGTTCAAGGGAAATCTAGGAGGGGATAACCAGGGGAGGGGAAGGTTCAGAGGCAGCTTAAGGAATCAAGGGAGGGAGCAAGGGCTCTAAGGAAGGAACATCAGAGGGGGATAAAACTGAGAAGGGATTAGAGGTAGAAGGGGGAAAGGGAGGGGAGAGTGAGGGAAGGGAAGATAAGGGAGAGGAGGATGAGGAGGGGTGGGCAATCTTAGAGGCAGGGGGGTCAATTTCTAGAGGGGCTTTGGATGAGGGAGCCGACTTCTTTTTTTTTTTGATTGTTTCCCATTGTTCTTCTTGTGGGTCATTTTCAACATCAACAAGAGAGGGACAACGATTGGAAAAGTGGCCGTATTCGTGACATACCTTACATTTGAATGGAATTTTCTCGTAATAGAGCTGCTGAATATGGCTCCATTCGTCCACTTTGAGCTTGATGGCTTCAGGTAGGCCTTTACCAAGATCCACTTCCACACAAATTTGCGCACATGCTTGCATATTATCCTTTGGCTCGATGCAATCAATGTACCTGCCAACAACGTTTCCAATTGCACGAACAAAATCATCTCCCCAGCAGTGAAGAGGAAGATGAGGGAGTTTGACCCAAACAGGGACAATGTTGGGAACATCTAGTTCCGGATCAAAGTCTGGGGTCCATTTATTTAAGTACAGGCCTCTGGAGTCCATGAAATAAGGCCCATTCCTGAAGATTAAATCCTTATCTTCTTTAGATTCAAAATGGAAGGTAAAGTACCCATTTCCACAAAATCTAATGGAGATTTTACCTTGTATTTTGTTGGACCAATTCCTTTCAACCCATTGTTGCACAATTTTTGGAGATGGCCAGAGGCTCATGAACTGTCCGATGAGACCTTTTTCCACGAGAGAGAGGGCTGCCATGCGAGGAAGGGTTGGAGGTAGAATAACTTCTTGAAGAATATCCAGCTTTTTGACAAATTTTGATACTGCTGGGTGAGGCTGTTGTGGAGGCAGAGATTTGACAAGTGCTGAGAAAGCATGCTGGGGATCGTCCCCCTCCAATGAGTAGTTTGGAGGGGCCATGAGGGCCGAGGGCCGAGAGATCGAGCGGCAGGGTTAGGGCGCACACAACAGTGGGAGCTCGACCGCCAGTCTATATTTTCTTGATGTCACGTTCATTACTAGTGGTACATGAAAGAAATTTAATGATACTCCTCCAAAGGGCCCTTAATCCACAATTAAAATACATATATTTTTAAATAAAACATTATATAAACAAAACCCCAAGGAAAAAATACATGAACACCACCATACAAAAGTTGTAAATAGAATAAAAGCTCACATAAAGTTGTAATAAGAGAAAAGGCTCACATTGTACATACAATTTCCCAATGCCACTCATGAGAAACACAAAAGTTCTTGAACTAACTGGCTAGTTAGATAACACATTAAACTAAGTGGCAGAAACACTAGCTATACCGTCTTGTTTCAAAAAGATCCATCTGAAGTACGGATATAACATGAGTTGAGAGGGATCAAATTTGTTTAGGTACAAACTTTTTTTTAGAATGCAAAATACAATGTGTTATTTTTCATTATTTAAATTGTATTTTTGAATTCTAAATAGAGTGTATAGGACCAAATATTTTTATAACCATAAAAACTTTAGTCTTTTTTGTTTGTTTGTTTGTTTTTTTTTTGTTTTGTTTGTTTGTTTTTTTTCCCGATATATAGATATAAATGAAGTTGATATCAACATAAATTAGTGAACTTAGATCTTCACATAGTTTATTTAAATATCTTGTTGACATATATTTGAAAAGCACTGTATAGATCCATCTTAAGTACTTATCTAACATGAGCAGAGAGGGATCAAATTTCTTCACGTGCAAACTTCTTTAGAGTGCAAAATACAATGTGTTAGTTTTCATTATTTAAATTGTATTTTTGAATGCTAAATAAAGTATATATAAGACCAAATAAAAGTTTTTACCATAAACACTTAATTTCTTCATGATATATACGTATCTTTTTTTAAATGATATATAATATATACCTAATTTATATTAAAATATTTTACATCACTTGTACATGGAAACACTTTATCACACAAATTAAAATGGTTTTTTATTATTAATATATTTTTAAGTATATGCCAATTTTAATTCTTATTAAAATATTTTATTAACAACCCACATTGAATATTTTTTTATATGCAACATTAAAATGTTTTATTTTAACAATTTTTGTTTCTGTTTTTAGATATATATGAAGTTGACATGGGCATTACACATCCCATCAATAAGATTTAAACATCTCATTCACACATTTTTTTACTTCTAATTACTTTACATCATACTCATCCGAACATAATTTTATATTTTTAATTTTATTTTAAAAGGGCAGAGATGAACAAACTTATAGATCCCCTCACACTGTAATGTAGAATAAACCTCTCAACTCAATTAAATGACAACCGCAATAAAAAAATAAACAACGTCACTACTATCCCCTTCTCGGTGACTTAATTATAACACATAAATATCTACTTTTAACCAATTTAATTATCAATTTTTTTTATACGGTTTAATTCTATTTATCAACCAATGTAGTTTTCCATGATTCACAGGGACATAAAACACTCATGTTACAATTGGAAAAGGAGTTGTCTATAATGTGACTTTGGAGATTGGTGACGGAATACGACAGAAGAAATTGAGGTTAAATCTTGATTTTTAGCCGTTAAAATGGTTTTTTAACTTCATATTTGGATTCAACACCCTGAAAAACCCCTGGGACCCTTTGATTGTGCAGAAACTAGCTATCAAACTTGGGATTCCAATAAATTGCTGCCGAATTTTGAGCGGAAAAACCCGCCAGAAAAACTTTCAAAAAGTCTCATTATAGACCACTGCATTGGAAAAGAACATAAACATAGAAAGACTCCTTTGCCCTAGACATACTATGAAGTCGGAATATCACCACCACCTTAATCTTCTTTTTATTCACACTCATTGTCACCACACACGCTCCTCCCCCAAAAATAAAAATAAAAACTGCAATATGTGTTTTGATTCCCAACCCCACAAAAGAAAACAAGTCTCTGATCCTGCATGCCACTCGGAAAATTCCTTCCATCCAAATATCTACATTATCTCCTCTACAAACCACCCAGTGTTTTGTTTAAATCCAGTGTTTGTTTAACACTTATTAAGAATAAACTTGAGAGTTCTCGGAGCGCACGATATCTCGGAGTGGCCAATTTCGACAGCAAAAATCTGGTTTACGACAAAGCAGTCACTCTTAGTTGTTTTGTCATCAGTTTGTAGTTTTGCATTGTGGCACAGAAACGTTGAGTGCAGGAGTTGTTAAGCAGGCGTTGCTCACCGCGCCAATGTCGGCAAGCTATTTCACGGCGTTTAGGCATATTTCTTTCACCGCACTTCACCGTGGCTGACAAATGCACCCCAGAACTCATGATGACAAAATAAAACATTCTTTTAATGTACGTGTGGCGGAAAAGAGTGAGGTGGAATGCGGACAGTCCAAAAATGGCACATGGTTGTCATCCCTCACCATCCCAGGGTTTCCAACTCATAATAGCGACCAGCCCTTTCTGCCACGGACATAACACGCCACAAGGCGAGAAGAGAATATTTTTTTTTCTTAAAAGGCTCTGATCCATATTCTATTCCCGATCCTGACGGACATGGACATCATCCACTCGCGGCGGTGGATTCAGCGCTAGTTTATACTCCAAATGCTCAGTAATTATTTCCATTGATACGCTGCAGATTCATATAATGGCACGTCTGTATAGCCGTTTGATGCTCCAAAGCCTGTAATTTAATTCTTATTTTGAAGAAGCAGATGGCCGCCATAAATAAATTCATCCAAGTCCCTGCTGCTTCCAGGGAAAGCTCGGCACTGTTTGTGTGTAAAAATTCAAGCGGGGGAAGAAATGTGCCTGCAAATTTAATAGAATTTAGCAGGGACTTTAAACACTTTGTAAGAACTCCGGCCAATACACTGAGGTCCTGTAGACATGGATACAGAAAAGGAAAATTATTATCTGGATATTCTGGCTTTGATTTTTACACGCCCTCCAAGAGAAGATTCAGAATCGTGGCTGCTGCTTTGACAGAGCAATTGACCATGGGTAAAAGCGCTGATTCTCTACCGACATCTTTTGCCATAAATTTTCCCCTGAGAAGGACAGAGAAGGTGGGCTTTTCCCTATACTCCAAAATTACTTGCAAGAAGATGCCTTTTACCATTTTTTCCTTATCGAATTGAAATTGCTTCACGTGTAGTAGCAATTTTTATTTTCAGATTTGTAATAGAGTTGTCTTTAGTGTGATTTTTTTGGGTTTTTTAGTGTGATTTTTTTGGGTTTTTTGGTAAGGAATCTGTAGAAAATTTTGAGGTTAAATCATGATTCGGGTAATTTAAAATGTAAATATGGATTTAGCATCCTGAAAACCCAAAGTAACCCAAGGTAGTCAGATTGTGCAGATTTCTCATCAAACTTGTGAATTTTAGAAAAATTAAATCTGAAAAACTTAAAAAAATGACACTAAAAACCCCTGGCACTAAAAACAACTAGTTTATAATTTGCTCTGCAATCAAATATCTTTATTTTTATATCTATAATTTATAACTTACATTGAAATAAAATATTTTTATTTTCCTTTTCAAATTTGTAATTTATTATTATTATTATTTTAATATATAAGTTATCATCATAACTATGAGGATGATGTTGTTGGTATTCCAGAAGATCTCAATAACATTATTATTATTATTTTTTAATTTCAGCGCTTCTAATTTATCCTGAAATTACATATCTTTGTTTTCACATTTATAAATTGTCTGAGGATTCTTTATTTTACCATAGAATTAAAATCTAGATATTCATAGATTTCTAATTTGTCTTAGCGGCAGAATTAATGATCTTCACTCTTAGATTTATAATTTGTGGATTATATATTTTTATTTTAATAACTATAATTGTTAGATGTTTCTTTTTTCCAAATTTCCAAATTGTAATTTATCCTCGAATTATATTTAAAATAAATTTGTAATTTGTTCTGGAATTTAGGTAGAGGGAAAAATCAGGGCAAAAGTAAGTCCTGCCAATAAAGACGGCAAATTGAAACTCACTTTGGAATGTGACCTGCCGGGAAGCTGGGTGCTGCACTGGGGAGTTACTTATTCCGATGATCCAGTCAGGTTGTCTTTCTAAATCTAACGCTTTAGTAGATTTTGCAACTCTTCTGCGTGAATATCCTTTATTCTAGGAACTTTGGTACTATTCAATGAATTATCAGTTATTCGTTCAATAATTGTGGTTAGAAAACTAATTTTATTTGCTATCTTATAGAGTTAGCAAAAAGAGAACCTGGCAATCCAAACCTTACAGTAGTTTCTAGGGCATGTTTTCACATCCTGCAACTGAATTTCAAAGTCTTGCAAGTAAGGATATAATCAGAGACTGCACGCTTGAATGCCATGACTGCTTCTTGTTGGTGATGATTCCTTTTTTTCATTTGTGCTAGTGGAGTGGCCTTTTTCCAGAGGGAGGGACTATGAGACTCCGTTTCTTGTTAATAATTATATTTTTTATCTTTTCCCTTTGTTTTGTGATTGTTAGAGAAGCCCCCTTTGTCTAGAGGGAAGCCCACTTTATCTAGAGGGAGGGATTATGGAAATGCTGTTTTTATAGGTTATTATCTGCCTTATATTTTAGTGCCCGCGAAGTGTCCTTTGTTTTGACAAAGAGACTCTGAAACTCCTTTGTATACTCGGGGGACAAGTGTACAAACTGCATAAGCACAGTCCCTTCTCTGCTTTAACATAGCCTTTCTATTGTCACATGGTCATACCATCGCTCCCACTCCCTGCCACCGAAACCCTAGCCTTCCCTTCTGGTTCTTCGCATGGATCCAGCCCCTAGTGGGGGTTACCCTCCCCTTCCCAACCCCTCGACGTCTAAGCCCTGATAAAAGAACAGTTTGTTTGTCCCTCCACTCAGAATTGATTCCCATAGAGGCACATGCTGGCCCATTGTCATAAGGCTTGAAGAGTAGGTGTCCCCCTTATTTGTGGATGTTTCGGCTCTTTCTAAGTCATAAGTTATTGATATATCTGGCTTGCGGGCTGTTTTGGTGTTATAGTGGCAGTCGGAAGATTTGATCTTGGGGCTCACTCAGACAACTCCAATGTGTTACCTATTCACCGTGGTTCAAAATGAAAAGGTTTGCTAAGCCTCCTACATCTAAGTTTGTTTAAAAAACTGGATGAGATTTCAAAGGTGGTTGTGTATCTGTCGTCTTCTCACAGCTTGGCTCTAAAGCTTGCTGAGAATGGTTTGATCGACAAGGATTTGGCTGTTCCCAAAACTATTGCTGCCTGGATTGAAAATCACTGGAAGCCTTTGATAAAGGGGCAACTCTCTTTCTCCTTTTGTGGCAAAGGTTTTTTTTGCTTTCCTTTTTGTAGAGAAAGATGATTGGGACTTGTTCTTTCGCAGCAACCCCTACTTCATGGCCTCTGGTGGTGTGTATCTCAATAGTTGGACACTGGATTTCAGCCCTGAAAATGACATTCAATCAATTGTTTGTTATGGGTAAAGCTTCCCCACCAGCCTTTACATTGCTGGAATGACGAAATTGAGCATAGCATAGGGAATGCACTTGGCAATTATATTGATCGCGCAGGGCCCAAAGATAGACTGCAAGTGGGTGCAAGAATCTGGGTAGAAGGAGACCTCGAAAAGGATTTTCCAGAAGCAGTTTTGTTAAGTCTTCATTCTCGGTCCTATCTCCAACTGGTGGATTATGAGTAAGTTTCCATTTAAATGTAAGGGTTGTGATGAATATGGACATTTCACAAAAAAATGGCTGAAGTCTCCTCAAGACCCTCCTCAAATGGGTGACTTAGCTCAATGGCAACAACCCAAGAAGAAGTGCGCTGCCCCCAAATGGGGTCTTCTCTTTGAGAAACCCTCCCAGCGTGCTTCCAATCCCTCCTCTTCAAAATATAGAACTTCTGCCCCTACCCTTTTGCTCTTTTCTTCGTCCACTCCCTATAAAGTTTTGTAGATGTTCTATGCTAAGAGCAATTTCACTTTTCTCTTAGCAATCATACAAGTAGTTAAGCAAAATGCAGATAGAACATATAAGCAGATCTTACAGAAGACAAATCAGAAACAGGAAAAATGTGTGTGTTCGTTTCGGCGGTCAACAGGATGCTTCAACCAGCAAAGTCTCCTTTGGTCAGCCAGCCCAGCATGTGTCACAACAACCCTCCAACCAATAGATGAGTCAACCCAAGTCAATTCTACAAAAGTCAATGCTGTCTTGAAAAGTCAACGCAGGGGCAGCAAGCTAAAAGTCAACGCAGCAGCAAAACTGTCAACCCTTTGACCTCGATTTTTCTGCCAGGTAGTACGGCCTTCAAAAATTGAACCTTCCACAAGTTTTCAGCTTGATTGGACCAAGCGTTGACCAAAGTCAATGCTGGTCAAACTTCTGCAAAACCCTAGCAGCAGAAAATCGTACTACAGCTCAGCCGTACGGTCTGTCCTCTTCGTCCTTCCCACGTGTGGCTGAAATTCGTCCTCCAGGTAGCTCGTACTCTTTAGGATGAGAGAGGAAGATGTGAGTTGTTTTGTGATGAAATTCTCTCCAACTTTTCCTGTATTTATATCCATCAATGAGGGTGTGTGACACATCTGTTGGGCATGTGAGCCTACATTACAAAACTGGCTGACCTTGCACATATAATTTATTAAGAATAATAAATTCAAAATATAAGTTCTGCTCATCGGATTAAGACTATTTTTATATGGATTTTACACCTCTCAGAAAGAGGAATCCAACAAAAATATTAGCCTCTTAATCTGAGCATCAGAACATGGAGTTTGGACCTAGTTGTCCAAATTTAACACTCCCTCTCAACTAGGGAGAACTCCATCTATTAGTGCAATCAACATCGTGAGTCATCCCGCCGAAACTTGCTTTGCTGGCTTCTTTATTTCAGAACAGAAGTGGGTCAGTCACAAAGACATCATCCCCCGACTGACATAATCAGTCCAGAGGTCCCAGACCTCACAAATCTTGATCCCAGATCAAGTGGTTGGACCATGCCATCCTAGATAGAGAGTACGGCAATCTCTGATGCGTCCATCAGTCTTTGCTAATAGTCTCTAGCTTTTCCACACCTCATTGGCCAAATGAGAGGTACTTCCCATGAGCCCTGAACTCGATGGGTAGGATGCATACGGGGCATAGATAAATGAGTGGCGAACCAGCTCAATAATCACAAGGGTGGGGCAGAAGCATTATGAGTGCTTATAGCTCCGAGAAGCTATCCCCAAAGCCCCCCAGAGCTCCCAGAGCTCATCGTCCAACAGGACCCACATCATAGGGTCCTTCCACGACACCAAGACTCTCACGAAGGTTAGGAACTTGACCTTCCCCAGGGGCTTAGTGAGAATATCCGCGACCTGCTCATCAGTTCCTATATGATCGAGCCTTACGGCGCCTCGCTGTACCATATCCCGGATAAAGTGGTACCTGATATCAATATGCTTGGATCGGTCGTGGAACACAGAATTCTCAGTCATACGAATCCCACTCTGATTATCACAGAGTATCACAATGGTATCTAGCACATGTTGGAGCAGCTCACTAAAGAGCTTCCTCAACCAAACTGCTTCACAACAGGCCATACTAGCAGCAATGTATTCGGCCTCCACAGTGCTCAAAGCCACCGACTTCTGCTTCCTGCTCATCCATGAGATCGA
>APFE031001547.1:158238-220554 GCA_000404065.3 Pinus taeda | reverse complement strand
TGGTATTGGATGCTTCGGCATGTATAAATATGTATTGTAACATTGAAAGGAACATAATGAAAAATCAAGCTGGTAGTCTCGGTTTTGAGATCCAGTGGGAAATCTCTGTGTATATGTGTTTTATGTGTTATGCTCTCGCATTTTTATTTTTCCTGTGATTTAGAATTCGTATGTAGGTAATTTATGTACGGGGTTAAAACCTACAATAAGTTAGTTTTTCATTAATTTCTTTTGTGTCAATGAACACCATCAGTTTCACTTCTGTATTGTCCCTTTGACTTAAAAAGAACAACCACTTAAAATCAAGCGCTAATAAAATAAACTAGAACTTTTAGGGAGACCGAGAAAGCTCTATGACTGGGAGTTAAGCACAAGGGCTTTTGAAGATAAGGACGAGAGATACCCCTCTCTTACTTTTCAGATCTTACCTCACGACTGTTCTGCTTGGTTTCTGACATGAGTTCGTAGCTTTAGTTGCCTATCCTAGGGATATACACAGGTGGCTGCAGAGGGGAATCTTGTGGCACCTAAGGTCAACGTTGCATCACTTTCAGCGGTACTTCTAGAGGGCACCCTCGCGAAGCTTGGGGGCTTGCAGCGGCAAAGGTTGTTGTTTGGAGGTCAATGTAACTTCCTCTGATACCTTCACTAGTAGACCTGGGGTGTAATTACACAAATCTATTTTAGGAAGGCCCTTATTTTTCACTTTCTTGTATTTTGGTGTCTGGTCCTAATCACCCGGAGCGGAAATACTTGGAAGTTTTTTCTACTGCTAAATTCTTTAGGGACATTTTTTAGTGTGTGTTATGTGCTCCTAGTCAACCTAGCTTTCAATTTTCTTGAGTCTTTAAGTAGATCTTATTAAAAATAATTCAAAGTGGCTAACCGATCACTTAGATGGTCTCGTAGACTTCATGGGCTTTCACTTGCAAGTTCAGAGCCTTCTCATAGAAGGCATAGGAGCGATTCTTCCAGTGGTTTTCAACCACCAGCAGTTGGCGCATCAGAGATTGATCCTCCGCTTGGGGGCATCAGTGTACAAGGTAGACCTGGTACTACCTCAAAGTTAGAGAGGAACACACAAGTTCTTTCTCGGGTATCTTCCAGTCGGAAGATAATATTGAGGTAGAAGAGCTCTCAGAGTCAATTGTGGCTCTGAATTCTCCTCTCCCTTCTGATCATCTGGACGTATTGTTATACATCTAAAGTCCAACACACAGGCCTTCAAGCCTAGGGCCACACATATACATCCTTTCGATGGCCACTGCTGGAAGCATGGCATCCACCATGAGTGCTATGAGTATGTAGACTCCTACATTAGTGCAAGGGGGAGGAACTACTTCCATTCCCTCTACATCTTTGTTTGGGTCTACTGCTAGCACATCCTTGTTTGGGTCTACTTCCATTCCATCGATAAGTGGAAGTTCCCAAGCTCATGCATCCAATTTTGGATTCTTCCCTTTTGGAATGCCCTCTCAAGGTATTCCTTCAGTTCCATTAAGTTTACCATTAACCACCTCCATGTCCATGATGAGTGGATCAGCATATTTTCAGGTTTTTCCTTTTGGAAGTGGTCATATACCACATTCCAATCTGATGGTGGGGTCTATGCCTTTTCCTTTTACAGGTCAAGGTATTAGTCATTTTCAGAGTTGGACTAACCCTGCGGTTAGTGGGATCAGAACTGAGAATCAGTTTTTCGGCCAACAAGGGAATGTGTCATATTCCTCAGTCAATTCATTTCGAAGTTTTCCACCCTTAGCTAATGCTTGGAACCCTTACCAAGGGTTGTCCACTCCGTATAATAATTCTTTAGGGGGGGACTTTGCCAGTTACGGAGGAGTTTCGGCTGAAGTTGGTCAAACTCCGAGTTTTGTTGGACAATGGTCACCTTTTGGTTTAGCAAGTTCTACTAGTTACTTCAGGCAATGTGGTGCCTTTCAAAATCTAGGTCATTCTTTTCAGACTTTCGAGAACTCCACCCAATCTGGGTGGAGTCCCTAAGGTCCTCTGCAACTTCTATTTCTGGCCACACTCAATCTACCATACTTGACTAAGTTAATGAATGATCCAATAAGATATAATCCAGCTTGACCTCTGGTCCCAACCAAACTTCCATCGGATATCCCAAAATTCGGAGGGAAGAGTGGGGAAGACCTGGGTGACCATGTAACCACATTCCATTTATGGTGCTCATCGAACTCTCTCATCAATGATTCGATTAGATTGAGACTATTTCAGCTCACCTTAACTGGAAATGTAGCTAAGTGGTATATAGAGTTGTCAGGGGGCACCTTTACGTCTTTCACCGATTTGGCCAACATTTTCTTAAATCATTTCCAGTTGCCTGTCCGTTACAAAGCTGGAACTAAACTTCTAGCCAATTTTCATCAGGACACGACTACTCACATTTTTTTATCATATTCAGGAATGGAGACAGAGAAAGAGGCTCATCAAAGCTGAAATACCACATGAATTCTGTCTCTAATGGTTTTTAAAATCGTTACAACCCGAGATCTCCGAGGATGTTTCTATGTCCAGAGTTTATTTTGAAGAGCAGGCTATCTTTCATGCCCAACAGTTAGAACTGATATATTCTCAGTCTGGGACCCTTCAGAATATCTTTCCTGATGCTCCTAGTTCCACGGCTGATGTAGCCAAGCCAAAGCCAGGCCCACATGTTCACGGTATTTTTGGATCGATTGATGCGAATGCGGTGAACCTTCTGAGCCAATTGTAGCAGTTGTCTATACAAATTGCTTCTTCTAATCAGCCTACACCATATACTACTCCACCTTCTCAACCTTCTTCCATAAATGTCATTCAAGCTTCTAACTCTATAGGAAATCAAAATTCCGATGGGAAGAAGAAGGGACAAGGTAAAAAGAAGAATCAAGATGGGAAGGGTAATGCGAATAAGCCCGACAATAATGTTGGTGAGGGTGGAAAAGAGTCTAAGAAGAAAGTTAAGTTTCCATGCAAGCTATGTAGTGGAGACCATTTGACTCATCTCTGCCCAAAAATTCAAGATGCTTAGCACTTTTTAGGGCAGCAAGGGTCTTCTAGCTCCCAAGCTGTCTTAACTAACCCTTTCCCCAAGGGCAGCAGTTGCTTGCTGGTGCAAATTCAAACCTTGTTACCTCTGCAGGGGGCAACCAGGAGGGGGAAAATTCCTCAAATGTTTTCATGATGGGTTCTCACCTCAATGTGGCCACACGACCACATGATTATGGTGAAGCTGAAACATCCAAGGATACATCTATTCCTAGAACTACAGATCTACTTTATATTGAGCAACCCTCTATCGAGTCTATACCTCGGATTCCGAAAGGTTCTGCCAAATGCATGACTATCAACCCTAATGCTAGGGTAGCCCAAAAGTACTCCATTGTGAAGGATCTGGCTCAAAGTCCATGCACTATGTCTGCTTTAGAGGTACTCCAGTCATGTCCAGCTCTACGAAGTGCTTTGCTTTCAGCGATAAGGGCAGTTGATCCAAACAATTTTTTAGTGCTCACTCTTGACATGCACAATGTCAAAAAGAGACTCCCTCATCATATGGCTTTTCAAATAAAGTCTACTTACCGGAAAACTAACATTTTTCGAATAGTTATAGATGAGGGAGCTTCCATGTGTGTCATGTCGATGTCATGTTGGAAGGCCATTGGATCGCCTTCAGTTCTTCCTTCATCCACACTCTTGACAACTTTTGATGGTAATTCTCATAGGCCACATGGTATTATCCCGATCTTTCCTATATGTGTTGGAGGAAAGGTCAATAATATCAAAGTAGAAATCGTTGATGCCAACCTAGATTACAATCTCCCCTTAGGATGAAATTGGATTTATGAAATGGATGCCATTGTTTTGACTCTGTTTCGAGTCCTTTGTTTTCCTCATGGGGGGAAAATTGTTAAGGTTGATCAATTGGATTATTCTCCAGTTGACCGTCGTGCAAATTCAGATCCTATTGTTCCATTCGTGGATAACCCTCGTCAACCTATCGAGAATCTAGGAGTTGGGATGTATTCTTCATTGATGGGTACATTTGATCTTCCCACTCCTATAGCTAGAATCAATGTCATTTCATCTTCCAAAGAGTCTTCACGAGAAGAGTTCTTGTGGACTCGTTATTTTTTGGACCCTTGGACCTTGCCTTCGCCTACAACCACATTAGATGAAGGACAAGTTGGTGGAATGGCATTCCCTATGTCCGTAGCAGAGCTTAGATATTAGTCTATTGTTAACTTTGAAGATGACAATCCTACTCCTTTTTCAGAGGAAGAGTTAGATGGTGATGTGGCCCCAGCTTGGACCCTTGACTATACATCTACTATGGATTGATTAGATATGGTTTTACCATATGAGGAAGCAATCTTAGAAGTAATGATGGGTGTAGATCGACCTTGGGAGGACTTACACCATCATTCATATTTTCTTCCCCCATTGCGAGAAGTCGAGTCCAGGTTCTCCAATCTACTTACTAGTGATGTTTGTATGGTTTCAAACCCTTTGGCTCTAGCACACATTCATGTTGAAGATAACATGTCGGTCATTTCAAAAACCATACTGATAAACATCTCTAGGAACCCTAATGTGATAGAAAATGTATTCATCGGAGCTGAGTGTTCCCCTGAAGAGATTCAAATTTACACTGACCTCTTCAAAGAGTTTTGGGATGTATTTGCCTGGTCTTATGAAGAAATGCCTGGTATTGATCCATCCATCGTTCAACATGAGATCAAGATGTATGAAAATGCTAAGTTGATTCATCAGAAGCTTCGGCCGGTCAATCCTAGGAAAGCATCAACTATTAAAGCTGAAGTAGAAAAGCTGTTCAAGGCGGGTTTCATGCACCCCGTTCCCCTAATGGATTGGGTTTATAATCCAGTCCCGGTTGATAAAAAACAAGGAATGATCCATGTATGCATTGACTTCAGGGATTTGAATAAAGCCTGTCCAAAAGATAATTACCCCACACCGTTTATTGATCAGATAGTTGATGAATGTGCAGGGAATGAGATTTTTTCCTTCATGGATGGTGTTAAAACTCAAGTTGTTCTCTTTGACTCCCAAGGGAATATGGCCGAGGTAACCACAAACCAAGCTTTGGACTGCAGGTCCTAGCCTACCAACAGTCAGAGAGGGCTCTCTCTTTGTGATTTAGTTTTATTTAAGGAATGATTTTAGGCTAGATATGAGGCACATGGGTTTTGGTTTTGATTGATGGGATGGTTGATCTATTCAAACAGAGTTGGCATGCAAAATGCAAGAAGTTCAAACCATTGGGCATGGAGTCAATGAATGTGAACTGAAAGGTGTGTTCTCTTTGGTAGAAGAGGGGAATATGGAGCAGGATAGCTACACATGGCACAATGATTTATGCTGGAACAAGGATGAAATGGAGATCAGGGGATGAGAGGCAATCAAGGATCTTTCATCTAGCCAAAGAGGGAAAGTGGATGAATGATATCTAGGAGCAATAAAGAATTCCCAAACAACATTCATATGTGAAGGGAATAGCTTAAACATGCACAATTAAGAATGCATATTCATCATCTATTCAGAGGAAAACATAAAAAAGTTACAAGCATTGAGCACAGAGGGCATGAAAACCAATTCTAGTCTATTCTTTCTTCCTGCAACTTAGATTATGATATATTTCTGGTACAGCTATGTATAAACTGATAAATGAAGGGAGGAAAAACTTATTGAACCGTGAGCAAGCATGAGAATTCCATACCAATTTCTTTAGCCATTAAAAGCACAACCAGCCAATTCAGAGGCAAGCATTCCAGCAATCTTTGATTACAGAAGTTCTTAATATTTACAGTGCAGCTCTCAAAATGAGAGATAAACCAAACAACCCACCAACCCCTATTACATTGTTCAGGGCTGTATTTATAGGCAAAATATCTACAAAAAAGATCTGCTAGAAGATCTTTAGGAAATAAATGCAGTTAACCTAACTTGTCTCATAAGTAATGAAAAATATCTATCTAATGCTGCGCTGGGGGTAGTTGTTTAAAAAATGAGGCTATTTGTCTTTTGCTGTTATGCGCTGGCCATTCATCATAACTGCGCATTGGTCTCTATTCCGTTGCTCTTGAGTGGCTTTACTGTGCATTAACTGTGGTCTGAGAGCCTTAAATGGCTTCATCGCTTCCTTATGGTCGATCTGATACTCTTTAGTTGAATCTGGGCTTCTTCTTTTCTCTGATATGCTAAAAACTGTTAAATCGTCCCTTTTCTGCCCTTTCGAGGCAAAAAAAACTACTAAAAATAAAGATTCCCCATTTTGGCCTATTTCCCGTAGCGATGCGTGATTAGTGATAAGCGCTAATTGCGCACCAAAAACTGCCTCAGAATTTGATTCCGGGCCTCTGAAGCATAGATTTCACACTTGCGCGCTTTCCTTTCGACGGATGATGTCAGCGGTACGGTGGGTGATGTCAGCAGTATGACAGGTGACGTCAGCATGACATTAGCAGTGGGACCCAGTACGGATGATGACATCAGCAGGGTGACGTGGCAGGGTGACGTGGTGCTTATGTCACGCAGGGGGTGAAGCGGTATGCAGTTTTAGGCACACCGCCTTTGGGCATAGGTGGTTTCGGAGGAGGGGGCTCTGCCACAGCCGGGAGGGCGATGCGTGGCAAGAGTACAACGGGAAAACTGCCCATCTCCTGGGCGCTAACCCTCGGCACATCGGGGTAGGGAAAGACCCGCCCACTATAGATCTTAGGGCGCGCCAGATATAATGGCCGACGGGACAGGTAAGACGGTGGAAGGTTAGGGACAGGGCCCGCGTGCTGTTTAATATTTGTTTATTCATGTGGCGGGGGTAAACATTAGAAATGTGGGTTTTTATGAAGGGAAAAGGGGAACATATGAGATCGGAGGGAGGTTTTATGCCATGGAAGGAGTCTAAAGGCATTTGAAAGACGATTTTTTGAGACAAAAGGAGGGTTCTTACTAAGTTTCAGGCAAACTTAGTAATTCCCAAGGGATACTTTATGGTTATTTTTCAACCACGGGGGGGGGGGATAAGTATATAGGGGAGTTGTTTAACATAGTTTTAGTAGGGGAAGGGGAGATAGATAGGGAGTTACATAATAAATTTTAGCAATTAATATGACTTGGTGAAATGGAAATGTAAGGGAAATGATGCTAAGTTCAAGATCTAGAACTTAGACATGTGATTTGAATGAGATATGGAGAAATGATTTTACACAAGAAATGTGGCTTCTTTTCATTGAGGAAAGTTAAAACTTGACTTGATATTTCTCACAAATGCACTGAAAGCAGGACTTGTTGGGCAGATCCCAAGGTCCTTGAGGGGATGTTAGTAAATGATTTCTGGGGGAATGAAGGGGAAGTTAGTCATGCTTCCACTGTTGTACCATCAAGTCACTGCCTGGTGCCAATGCCATAAATGATATGAGTCCTTCTTGACAAGGCCACAAGTGATTACCAATCTGCTCCTGCAGCCTCAAACTACCTACCCAGCCTAATACACCTAACATTTTTTCTTCTTTTGGTTTAGGTGCACTTGAACTTGCAAACCCAACTTTACAACTTTTCTTTTCTACTGTCCTCCTATCTACATCTATACTTATTTCATCCAGGGGCTCAGATTAGGCTATTGAGCACCCTTGCTTCTCTACCTATCTAAGAATCTGCCTAGATTAAGTTGTTTGGAAAGACAATGATTCTCTATATTCTACAATAGGAAATTGAAACGTAGGGAGACCAAGATTAAGCTGTTTGGACCTCCCTTTGACTGAAAATTCTTCAAAAATGGAATTACTCCTCAAAATTGGAATACAACAGAGGCACTTAGGCTGGCAGATTCTCATGGACATTTCTTTGGCCTGAGTATCAAATATGGAACATTGCAGCCTGCGGAGCATGACATATTTGGCATGTAAAAATGTCAATCATGAAAGATGAATACCTGCTATGAGTAGGAGGCTAACAGTGGCTCCACTTGGGGATGGCCTTTCCTTGTGAAAGGCCAAGAACAGCAGGTCAGAATGCCTTGATCTTCACTTGTTGCTGTACTCTGAAAACTTTCCTTTGCTGACTGCTTTATTTACGAACATGACAACAGACTTTGAAGAGCTTATGGCCTTCACTTCGGGCTTCAACTGCAACAAGCTTACTGTCCAAACAGAAAACTGAAATCCTACTTTGCTGTTAGGTGAAATGAAATAACCAGTGCAGCCACTTAAGTATTATAAGCATGAGCGAGCTTTGCTGCTTGTGCTTGCTGGCGAGAAAAACTGAGATCTTGCAATCTGATACGGCTTTGTTAATCTTTGAAAAGATCAGAAAACTGCTGACCTTCTTTGCTGAAACAAGAAACTGTACAAAAGGGTCCTGGAGCATATATACATTATTGCTGAACTAAATAACTGTACAAAAGTTTGGGATCACTATCATGCCTTGGAATAGAGATATCATCAACATTTTGATACTGAGGCACACAACCTGTTAGTGGAGAAGAGCACCTCTTTACTTCTTCATACCCCCTGTTAGCATATGAATCATATAAAACCTGAACTGATATTTGCCATTTGTTACAAGCAGGCCCATCTGGCCCTTGACTGATCTGTGCAAGCTGTTCTTCTTCTTCTTTGAAAAACTCAGATGGTTGAACACAAAGAGGTAGGGGATCCACTTGTATCACTTGGTTACGAACAACCGCTCTTGAATCTTCCTCAAATTGATATTCGATGGCCCTGTGGGGCTGCAAAACTAGAGGTAATGTATTTTGGACAATGTTTTGGGCTTCCTCCAGATGATGAATATCATCACTTGTTGATATTTGTTTATTAACTACATGATAGTTCTCCTTAATAAACTGAAAAGAATCAACACAAAAAGGTAAAGTTCCTCCGCTGAAATCAAAATTTTCTGCGCTTTCCTCTTTTACTTTATAGCTGAGATAGGCATGTTGCTCATTGATTTTAGACTGCTGATCCTGAACTGTGCTTTCTGCCAAAATAGGCTCTGACTCCTCTGCAAGGCTGATTTGGTCATTAAGCTCATCATCATCATCATACTCATCATACTTTGGCAAGCAGTTGAAAGAAGAGAAGATGTTATGTTCATATAGTATGTCAGGAGATTGCTCTATCATGTATGGCTGTATGAATATGTCATCTGTTTTGTGGCAGGTTTGTTCATGAATGTCATTACTTTCCTCTAGCAAAAAAGATGTGTTCTGGTGCTCGAAACCTTCCAATTTCATTGTGATCATTTCCTCTAACTTTTGTAACCAACCATGAAGTATTTCTTCTTGCTCTGCTTTGCGGTTTTCCTCCCTGATTTTCAGATTTGCCTCTATGTCCACTGCCATGTCCTGCATTTGTTTCATAGTGAAGGGGCCCCTTTCTCTTAAACAAAATTCTATTTCTGGGTCAAAGGCTCTTAGATAATGCACTAGAGCTAAATCAGGGGGAGGTCTAATATTCAAAGGCAGAGAATGATAAACTTGATTGAATCGGTCATGAAATTGCTGAACAGATTCATTTGGACTTCTTTTTAACTGATTATATTCTTTGATGAGTGAGAGGAAATTACGTTTGATCATCCATCTATCAAGGAAGAGTTTGGAAAACTGCAGAATATTAGAAATGCTAGCCTCAGGCAATGCTTTAAACCAAGTCCTAACTTCGCTTTGCAAAGAAAGGGCAAACAGCCTGATACTAACATCCTCATCCTCCACTTCAAATATATTAAGATAGTCTTCAAAGGCTTGGATATGCTTTTGGGCAGTGATACCATTCTCTCCATCAAATCTTGGGAGATACTCAAGATGATTTTTGGGCAGAGGATTAAGCATGGGAGGCAAAACAAGAGGCTTATATCTGTCAGGAACTTTACGAGACACGAGATTATGTACTGGGATTGGCTGAATGGGCTCAATATGAACAAGGATAGAATGATTGACTTTGACATTTGTTTCCTCCTTGGCTGTATGATGATTCTCAGCAGCTTTTAAAGGCTGCTGTTGTAATGTGCAAGGAGGCCTTTCAACAATATTTTCAAAAGGAAAGTCATGAAAATATAATTTAAAATCATTTTTAAAATACAATATACACAACAAAATTTTATGGAAGAGAAAGAACATGACCTGTTGGATAATAATCCAGGTCAAAAGCCTGGTCTTCTCATATATTTCTCTTGGGTTCATTTCTCCAGTGGAGTCTTTATTATGAGGATTATGTGGAGTTGCCAGGTGGATACGTAAATCAACTATGAATGGCCTGATCTCTGTCCACCACACAGATTAGGACTTAATAAGAAGCAAAATATTTTTTGATTTTTTTGATTTTTTTGATTTTTTGTGATTTTTCAAAACAAGTTTAGGACTTATTCGAAAGGTAAACTGATTGAAAAGGGGATTTATAGTGATGAACAGATGATTGTCCCCAGTGGAGTCGCCATTATGTTATCACTTAGGTTGTTCCCTTTGACTCCCAAGGGAATACGACCGAGGTAACCACAAACCAAGCTTTGGACTGCAGGTCCTAGCCTACCAGTAGTCAGAGAGGGCTCTCTCTTTGTGATTTAGCTTTGTTTAAGGAATGATTTTAGGCTAGATATGAGGCACATGGGTTTTGGTTTTGATTGATGGGATGGTTGATCTATTCAAACGGAGTTGGCATGCAAAATGCAAGAAGTTCAAACCATTAAGCATGGAGTCAATGAATGTGAGCTGAAAGGTGTGTTCTCTTTGGTAGAAGAGGGGAATATGGAGGAGGATAGCTACACATGGCACAATGATTTATGCTGGAACAAGGATGAAATGGAGGTCAGGGGGTGAGAGGCAATCAAGGATCTTTCATCCAGCCAAAGAGGGAAAGTGGATGAATGATATCTAGGAGCAATGAAGAATTCCCAGACAACATTCATATGTGAAGGGAATAGCTTAAACATGTGTAATTAAGAATGCATATTCATCACCGATTTAGAGGAAAACATAGAAAAGTTACAAGAATTGAGCACAAAGGGCATGAAAACCAATTCTGGTCTATTCTTTCTTCTTGCAACTTAGATTATGATATATTTATGTTACAGCTATGTATAAACTGATAAACAAAGGGAGGAAAAACTTATTGAACCGTGAGCAAGCACGAGAATTCCATACCAATTTCTTTAGCCATTAAAAGCACAACCAGCCAGTTCAGAGGCAAGCATTCCAGCAATCTTTGATTACAGAAGTTCTTAATATTTATAGTGCAGCTCTCAAAATCAGAGATCAACCAAACAACCCACCAAACCCTATTACATTGTTCAGGGCTGTATTTATAGGCAAAATATCTACAAAAAAGATCTGCTAGAAGATCTTTAGGAAATAAATGCATCTAACCTAACTTGTCTCATAAGTAATGAAAAATATCTATCTAATGCTGCACTGGGGGTAGCTGTTTCAAAAATGAGGCTATCTGTCTTTTGCTGTTATGTGTTGGCCATTCATCATAACTGCGCATTGGTCTCTGTTCCGTTGCTCTTGAGTGGCTTTACTGTGCATTAACTGTGGTCTGAGAGCCTTAAATGGCTTCACCGCTTCCTTATGGTTGATTTGATACTCTTTAGTTGAATTTGGGCTTCTTCTTTTCTCTGATATGCTAAAAACTGTTAAATTGCCCATTTTCTGCCCTTTCGAGGCAAAAACAACTACTGAAAATAAATATTCCCCATTTTGGCCTATTTCCCGTAGCGATGCGTGATTAGCGCTAAGCGCTAATCGCGCATCAAAAACTGCCTCAAAATTTGATTATGGGCCTCTGAAGCATCGATTTCGCACTTGCGTGCTTTCCTTTCGGCGGATGACGTCAGCGGTAGGCGGGCGACGTCAACAGTACGGTAGGTGACGTCAGCAGTAGGAACCAGTACGAATGATGACGTCAGCAGGGTGACGTGGCAGGGTGACGTGGTGCTTATCTCACACAGGGGGGAAGCGGTATGTGGTTTTAGGCGCACCACCTTTGGGCATGGGTGGTTTCGAAGGAGGGGGCTCTGCCACAGCTGGGAGGGTGACGCGTGGCGGGAGTGCGACAGGAAAACCACCCATCTCCCGGACGCTAACCCTCGGCATATCGGGGCAGGAAAAGACCCGCCCATCGTAGATCTTAGGGTGCGCCAAATCTAACGGCCGATGGGACAGGTAAGACGGTGGAAGGTTAGGGACAGGGCCTGCGTGCTGTTTAATATTTGTTTATTCATGCAGCGGGGGTAAACATTAGAAATGTGGGTTTTTATGAAGGGAAAAGGGGAAAATATGAGATCAGAGGGAGGTTTTATGCCATGGAAGGAGTCCAAAGGCATTTGAAAGATGGTTTTCTGATACAAAAGGAGGGTTCTTACTAAGTTTCAGGAAAACTTAGTAATTCCCAAGGGATACTTTATGGTTATTTTTCAACCACGCAGGGGGGGGGGATAAGTATATAGGGGAGTTGTTTAACATAATTTTAGTAGGGGAAGGGGAGATAGATAGGGAGTTACATAATAAAGTTTAGCAATTAATATGACTTGGTGAAATGGAAATGTAAGGGAAATGATGCTAAGTTCAAGATCTGGAACTTAGAAATGTGATTTGAATGAGATATGGAGAAATGATTTTACACAAGAAATGTGGCTTCTTTTCATTGAGGAAAGTCAAAACTTGACTTGATATTTCTCACAAATGAAGTGAAAGCAGGACTTGTTGGGCAGATCCCAAGGTCCTTGAGGGGATGTTAGTAAATGATTTCTGGGGGAATGAAGGGGAAGTTAGTCATGCTTCCAATGTTGTACCATCAAGTCACTGCCTGGTGCCAATGCCATAAATGATATGAGTCCTTCTTGACAAGACCACAAGTGATTACCAATCTACTCCTACAGCCTCAAACTACCTACCCAGCCTAATACACCTAACATTTTTTCTTCTTTTGGTTTGGGTGCACTTGAACTTGCAAACCCAACTTTACAACCTTTCTTTTCTACTGTCCTCCTATCTACATTTATACTTATTTCATCCAGGGGCTCAGATTAGGCTATTGAGCACCCTTGCTTCTCTACCTATCTAAGAATCTGCCTAGATTAAGCTGTTTGGGCAGACAATGATTCTCTATATTCTACAATAGGAAATTGAAACCTAGGGAGACCAAGATTAAGCTGTTTGGGCCTCCCTTTGACTAAAAATTCTTCAAAAATGGAATTACTCCTCAAAATTGGAATACAACAGAGGCACTTAGGCTGGCAGACTCTCATGGACATTTCTTTGGCCTGAGTATCAAATATGGAACATTGCAGCTTGCGGAGCATGACATATTTGGCCTGTAAAAATGTCAATCATGAAACATGAATACCTGCTATGAGCAGGAGGCTAACAAAATCTACTGACAATGTTGTAAAAACTGATGTTGTAACACCTATTTCTATTGAAAAAACTGAAACAACTATAAACGTTGATGCTGTAACAACTGCTACTGTTGAAACTATTGAAATAATGACCATTACAACGGATGTTGTAATAGAAGATGTTATAACAATAGATTCCATAATAGTTTTCAATGTTAAATCTACTGAAAATGTTGCAAAAATTGATGTTGTAACACCCATTCAGATCCCTTCAGCTTGGTAGTATCACCACTTTTAATCAATTTGAAGAATTCCTTCTTAAAAGATGGTGTTGTAGTTTTTTTATCCTTGTCTTTGAAAAAAATTTCAAACATATATATAGACACACACACACACACAAACAAAAAAAAGAAAGGGATATATAGGGACTCTTTGAGCCAAGCTTTTGTAAAATTTTGTGTTATATGTACACTACATTTCCACACTCAACTGAAGAGATGGTTAATGTTTGCTTTCAATGTTGAGTAGATAGATGTAGTAAAGGTGTTGAAGATGAAATGGCTATGGGGAATGAGGCTAGAGTCAACTCCAGGTGGAGTAGAAGGATTGACAGGAATGGCACAAGTGCAATGCAACTGGTAGCACTGCCTCTCTAGTTGCAAGAATTGCTGAAGGGAAGCTTTCCTTTCTCTATGTCACTTCCTGGAGAAATGGTTGTGTTTGAAGCTCACTTGTGGAACAACTATGAGATAGAGGGATCGTTTCACCCTTGGCTTAGGCTTAGAGGTCAAAAAAAGTCAACGATTTGCGGGAGGATGAAAAAACTTAACTTTAGTCTAAGAATGAAGACAAGGAAGGTGAATTAGAGGTGAATGTGGACTATCCTAAAGGGTTGATACATGTCTACAC
The DNA here is from genome assembly GCA_000404065.3 of Pinus taeda. Lineage (NCBI taxonomy): Eukaryota > Viridiplantae > Streptophyta > Pinopsida > Pinales > Pinaceae > Pinus > Pinus taeda. The sequence goes on along the minus strand of APFE031001547.1, from coordinate 206,292 downwards.
TAAAACTGTAAGTTGATTGTTCATTTCACCTTCTATAGGGTAAACACTTTCCATATAGATGATTATTAAAAATTATTTGTGTTTTCCTAATAGCTTGAGTACATATTCAAGGTAGAGTTTGCTAGGGCTAGTAATTAGGGGTCAAAGTTAAAATCAAGATAATCCTTAGAATCTATGAATTGGCATTGGTCACTTTACAAATTGGGCAAGATGTACCTCTATTAATTGGTGAACCTATGGATTTTAGATGTTGCAACAATTTTCAACTAAATAATTTAAATTTCCTTATGAAATAGCCTCTTACTGATGAATTATAATGGTGTTGGAGTCCAATTGGAATTAGGCTTGAAACCTAATTCAAACATAGTCAATTATTCCCTTTGTTGATCAAGGTCATGGATACCAACAAATTTTTATTTTGATCAATTGTATACAAGTTTAAGGTTGAGCATTGGTTACATGAATTACACTAATGCATCATGGGTAGGATCCTTTAACTCACTTGGAATAACAATGGGTCCTTGAACTCAAATTGACAAAGTTCTAGTTTTGTAAATGAATTGCATTAACAATTGGCTAATGAATTGAATTTGAAACAATCATTTAGTTTTAGAGACATAATTGTTTTGTTTTATATTTATTTTCACAATGATCCATGTTGATGAGATAAGCAGGCCATAAACCTACTATTTATGGATCATATGTTATCAAAGCAACTGAATTTGTGTCCTTAAAGGAGATGTAGCACCTTGAGGAGAAAATTGAGGGAGTAGAAAGCCATTTCATCTTGGTTTCGAAAGCTTGAAAATGGGAAGCCAAAGAGGTGTTTCTGCCAACCAAAACTACATCAACACCTCGGGAATCAAGAAAATGAATTGAGTTTAGAAGCAGATGCTATAACAACATATGTTGTAACAACAAGCCATTTCATCTTGCTTGTCAAAGGTTGAAAGTGGGCAGCCAAAGAGGTCTTTCTGCCACCCAAAACTACAACAACACTTGGGGGATCGAGAAAACAAACCGAGAAGCACAAACATAGGTAAAAATGGATTGAAAAGAAGATGTTGTAACAATGGATGTAATAGTAGATGTTGTAACAACAAATTCCATAACAACATGTCAATGTTAAATATGTTGAAAATGTTGTAACACCCATCGCTGTTGAAAATCCTGAAATTGCTATAAACGTTGATGCTATAACACCTGCTACTATTGAAAGTATTGAAACAATGACCATTACAGTGGATGTTGTAACAACATATGTAACAATAGATGTTGTAACAATGAATGTTGTAACAACATATGTTGTAACAATGAATCTTGTCACAATAGATGCTATAACAATTGAGGGGGTAGAAAGCCATTTCATCTTGCTTGTGAAAGCTTGAAAGTGGGTAGCCAAAGTGGTGTTTCTTCCACTCAACACTACACCAAAAATTTGAGTGATGTAACCTTTTCTTGTCACATTGAAAATTTTAAAATTTTGATTAAAATTAAAAAAAATTGTTTTTATTGCACTTTGTAATATTTTTCCCGCAAATATATAATGTCGTAATATATTATTTTGTTTTATTTTAATAAATAAAATGTCAAATCACTGCACACTAACTATCATTCATTTTCTATTGGTAGTGATTGACACTTTGGTGATTGACGAATCATGTTCTATTGTGCGACCCTCATTTTCTCAACATTTAAGGAAGGGGGGTGAAAAAACTTGTTTTTCCAAAAAAAAAATTGCAAAATTTCAATGACATATGAATTGCAAAAACTGCCCCCCACTCGCTCATTACCACTTACCCCCTACCTTCCGTGAAAATAATCGTTCTCAGTTTTTGGTAATAAATATCTTCTACCACCATTTTATTGATTGTTTTCCATTTAACTCTAAATATCATTTTCCATTTAATTCTAAATACTCCCCTTACCCAAATTTTCATCCCATTTCATTTTCACTCTTGGTCATAATTTAATCACTCTCACCTTTGTTTGTCCCCTCTCACCTTTCCGTCAGTTGCCAGACATACAGAATCAAAATGTAGAATTGCAGTAAGCCCTTAACGACAACTTAGAAATGCAACGCCACATTTTACAGGTAATTCTTCTCCTTTCTACAAGTTGATAGTTAAAAATGAGTTCAACTAAAGGGAAAGTTTCTCAGGTTCAGTCTGAAACCCTACCAAAATTTGATGTATTTCCCTTACTTAATAGTGAAAGCAGAATAGAATATACAAAACTAGATTTTGACCTATATGCATGGCAAAATTGGGCTTCCTAATTGTTTCAAGATAATAGTGACAAGTTTCCTCTATGGGATTCCTTTTTACCCCAGTTTTTATTTCCTCAAACTCATCCTTTTCTAGAATTCATAGTATGGTGTGCAAACATGTACTTACCCAATGAGTAATTGCTCAAAATGATGAAACATTTTTCTATAATTTCTGAGTCCATTTTAAAGGCCTCATGCATATATTTTCTCATCTCTTTGCACCCATTATCTAGTGAAATTCTCTTGGAAATATATCAAAAGTGAACTTTTGAAAAAATAGTGGTTATTTTTGAATTATTAATGTTTGAAGGGACTAGTATTCCCAATCATAGTCCACCTTACCCTTCATCATTGTTTCTAGAATTTTTAAGACAAATAATATCCATTTTATGTTTTATTTTTGGGTATCATAGTGATGAGAAAGTGGATTAAGTAGTTCTAGATTTTTTTTCAAATTTTTGTCCAGATTAGAAACCACAAACCTTATTCAATTTTAGCCAATTTTTATCTGAGGCCATTCGTGATGAGTTTCTTAAATTTGGATTTGAAAAATATTTTAAATATAAATCAATCCTGGTGTATTTGTTTTTGTATTATCAGTTAGACAGGTCCCAATACAATTACAAAAGAAGGATCTTCAAGTGAATCAATGGTCTGTGATTCGTTGGATGTTCTTGGTCAGAAGGAATTATAACGAATTTTCCTTCACTAATTTTGTGAATGAATTTATTCACATATGCTACAGTCTACTAATTAGTGATAGTCCTCCCATAATTTCACCTAAAACCAAAAGGATTATACAACTTAGTGAACAAACATGGCTTGGTGATTGGTATTTGTACCAACATTTTACAAAAATTAGATTGTATGGGTGTGAACTTCCACCCTATCAATTGTCATTTTTTTACCTATGCGTATTTTTGTGCTTGAATTCATTAAACAAATCTTGAATGTAGATCAAGTGAATTTTTTACCTAGAAGGAAATAAACCTTGTTTAAACTGAAGGCAAAGGTAGGGCCATTTATAGTGAATCAGAGGTCCGCAGACAAGGAGGTGGAACAATTATTGACACAAATGAAGTTTAAATTTGGGGTTACTTGGACATATGATCCCACTAGGAGGATTTTAGCCATCAAAGTTCAACAGAAATCCCCACCTTATTTTCATGTTTCCAAGCCTAAGATAGAGAAGTTTGCTAATAAGGACACCTGGGAGGAAAACATTTTGTAGGAAGTGATAGAAGAACAAACTGTGGAGCAATAAGTAGGACAATTTTTTTTGGTTAAACCTCCAATGAAAGAAAAAGAAATTTAGAGGACAGGTCAAAGCTTATTAGAGTTAGAAATGGAATGGTTCATAGTATACAAGAGAAAGAAGATAAATAATATAGAGGAGTGGTATCAAAATCTGTCTCATCCAACATTTCTTCATCAACTACTATGGTTAATTCAAGTGATCCTATTTTCATAATGCAAGAATTGGATCTATGGACAAAATGATTTTCTCCTTCTTCTTCTTCTTCTAATCAAAACATCTTTTCTTATTTTTTGGAAATTAAGAAAAAGAATGAGGCTTTTCTAGAAGCAAACTTCTTTCACTAAAAATAGGTTGCTTTCAACTCTTGATATTGAAAAAGGTGAATTTAAGTTAGCATTTGTTGAACCTAAAGTTTATGCTCCTAAAGCTGTTAGAGATTATAATACTTATGTTTTATGTTTCAATACTAAACAATTCATCCTATCACTACAAAAAATTCCTGTAATTAGCTCCCTTTTTTGCTTCCAATGATTGTTTTAGTGTACTTTTCTCCAATTTTTTGAAAACGTTGGCGTTATTTATCGGGATGGCGCTATTTTTGGTGTTGATTTCTCCAGCCAAAAAATTTAGGCGCTAAATCAAGAAATAATAGCATCAGAAATAGTGCCGAAATTAGAGCCAAAAATAGCGGCGAAAAATATTGCCATAAATAGCACCAGAAATAATGCCATAAATATCCCCAAAAATAGTCCCAGTGCTAACAATGAGCTTAGCTCCATTTTTTTCTCCTAAATTACCTCCTTGTTTAGCCCCCTTTTTAGCCCCATATTTAGTGCTAGATGTGCCTAAATAGTTAATTAATTGAGGTGTTGGGGGTTAAGTTGATAAGGGCTTTGAGGATTATGGGATTTGGGGTACAGGGAATAAGGGTTAAGGGATTAGGGATTAGGGTTTAAGGGATAAGGGGTCAAGAGCTAAGGGATTTGGTGCTTACATGTTAGGTAGTTTAATGGTTAATGGCTGGGTTGTTTCAGGTTTGGATGGTCTGTCAAAGCTTGTTGTTACATGATTACATTTCAGTTCCTTTAATGATTTGGATTAATTAAGGTTTCGAGAGCTATTGTTGTTACACAGACAATTGCTTAAGCACATGTTTCCTTTCCTAATCATAACATCTAGGAAATCCAATTATTCGTCCAATTAATACATACCTCACCCTACCATGATACTACATGATTAGACCATTTTGACACTATTATTTTTTACAATTAAAGTGATGTAACTACCACCATTAGTACCAAAATTACTTCATCATTATTACTTCTTTATATTTGTGATGTTACATCTGGAGGCTAGTCTAATCATTCTGAAACTTGTTTTGATTTAGAATTTCTGAATTAGTAATAAGGATGAGTAACTGTGAATGATTTCAACATCTTGGCATTCTCCCATAAGAAAGCATTTATGTGCACTAAAACAATGCTGTAATAGGTTCCTAGAATTGTTAAGTAGTGTGCTTGTGAGAAACTATGGGTGGAGTAATAGTTAGACAGGAAGCTGACTTTATAAATGTGTTGTTACATCATCCAGAAGTATTGGAAATTTTTGGAAGGGCCGGATGCCTGAGATATTTTGAAAAATTACAAGGTTTCAGTGAATTGGTCACTTTAGAATTTTCACAAGCCTTAGTTGAAAAACACTATATGATTAGGGGATTCATAATTTTTGTTACAGAATAAGTTATAATAATAGTTATAGGGCTACCTACAACAACAAAATGATGGTTATCAAGGAAAGTGGAAAATCCTGAAGCTAAGGTCATATTATTATAGGAGGGAGAAGAATCGATGCTCAAGCATTGGGGTTTTGATAGAACATGTATTCTTCACCCTTGGGAATATGTAGTCTTATTCATCCAAAAATTCATTACCTGTGAGAGTCATTTTGGGAATATTTTCAATTATCACTTCCAATTGCTGACACACCCAAGGACAGGGTGGTTGATTAATTTACCATACTACTTGTTGAAGTCATTACAACACATGGAAGAGGTTGTAAAAGGGGAAAAACATATAGAATCTTATGTCACTAACTGTGTGCTCATTAAATTAATCATCATGCATTCATTACAAAGATAAGGGAGCTTGTGGCATGATTCGATAGTGAGACCTTGTGTTGGTACGAATAAGGAGCATGGAGATAGTGTTGAAGTAAACCCTAACACTAAAAGAAAACCAAGTACTCAAGCAACACCGAACACTAAAACAACCCTTGTTGTTGAAACTGCTACATCTTCAAAGAGAAAAACAAACATAGGCTCTAAGAAGAGTAGGTTTGATACATCTCCTATGACTGGTTGAAGAAAAATTAAGAGGTGGAGTTCCATTAGCAGGACCCCTAGTTCATCCTTAGGAGGAAAGGAGATGTGGATAAATGAACCTGTGGTGGTGTTTAGTGAGTCATCAAAGGAAATTCAAGGTGGGTTTCCAATTGTAGAGGAAGTGCTAGAGGAAGAAACTACTAGAATATCAACTATGCATGAAACTGAGGTTGAGGAAGTGAAGACCCCTGAAGGGACCAGGGGAGTATCGATAAAGGTAATAGTGTATAAAAGGAAAGTGAAAAGGAAAATTGGTTGAAGAACCCATGGGAAAAGTGTGTAAGTAGTTGTTATACTAGAAGAGACTCAAAAACTACTGCTACAGCTAAGGGGGAATGTGTTGATATAGCTAAACCTAATGGCTTTGAGGAGCAACAAGACAAAGAAAAGCAAGAGAATTTTGCAAAAGAAGGCCCCTCTACATCTGAAAGCTTGTTTGTTACACCAGTGCCTGAATAAGAACTAGAGAAACAATAGGAGTGAGAAGGACCAGTAACAAAAGAGTAGATAGAAGAACAAGCGGTTGTTACTTCACCAAGTAAGATAAAAATTGACCCTCTCGTTCAAATTGAAAATCTAAGAAAGGAAAATGAGGAGTGAAAGAAACAAATTTCCTTGGTTAAAAGAATATTCATTTTGAGAATGAAATTGGATTCGATATGTTGGTAGAGGCTGCAGAAATAACATCATCTACTATCTCATAAAAACTTTCTAATGGTTGCCAACAAATCCTTGACGAGGCTAAAATCAAGGAGATTGTTACAGTTTCAGCTGGAGTACAAGTGGGGGAAAGGACAAATAATTTTGACCTACTATTCCATAAGAATGCATTGATGATGCTTCTATTACACAAGAACCAACAGTTGAAGCAGAGTAAGAAGAAGAAAAATAGTCTGATAATCCACAAAAAACTTGTTTATGATGTTGTTGTTACACAAGGACCAATAGTTGAAACAGATCATACTGAAAATAAAATGAATATTGTACCATAAGAACCTATTGATGATGTTTTTTTTACACAAGAACTAACAATTGAGATAGAGCAGCACGAGGAGAAAAGGGATCAAAAGAAGGATGTTGAAACAACATCTGAAACAATTCAGGTTAAATTTGAAGATTTGATGAAGGTACTAGAGCAGTGAGATAAATTAGTGATGTTTCCCAAAGATGAAGTCATATTCCTAAACAAGAATGAGGAAATGGTCAATAATCTTAAGAAGGAGTGGGCTGAAAAATTAAGAATTGTAGAATTTGTGAAAAATTAGAAGGAAATGAATTAAGAAATGAAACAGGTGAAGGAACTGCAAGGAAAGGACAAGTTGTTATATCAAGAAAAGGATCTCATTGATGAGATCATTAATGGCTTATTGTGTAGTAGGCTTCCTTCTCCTTCTTATCCTTTATATTTGCAAGAAAAAAATGATATCTTATAATTAACAACCCTGAAGGAAAACGACCATATAAGACAAGGGAGATATACAACTTCGTGGAAACATTTCAAAGTGTTAATTTCTCATAACAAAATTCGTTGTGCGAGCTATACCTGCATGATATCACTTGTTTTGGGGACAAATAATTTAATATGACACCCTATCTAAGAGATGTACAACTCAGGGATTTTGTTTCTTTTATGCAAAATTAGATAGGTTATAAAACTGCCCATGATATTGTAACAACTAATGAAGAATAGGTAGAATTTTTTATTAGAGGAGAACCTGGTTTAGCTAAAGCTATTGCACACAAATATAGTAAAATATGGAAGTTTCTAATCACTAAGACACTATTGATGGACCATAAAGAATCATTTCTACAAAGATGCCAAAGAAATATATAAGGAATGAGAATTGGTGCCTTACAAGGAAGCAATTTGAGATAGGATCTTTCTCGAAAAGAATTGAAGAGGGGAGACCCCTATTGTTATTAGAATTTTTAGCAAGCACTTTCCAGAGTTCATATGTATGTTGAGTTTATTAAGAGGAGTGGTGTAGATTAGATAGAACTTAGATCCAATTTCCCTCTTGTTGGGTTACCCACCTATCTGTATCAATATCCATATCGTATCACTGATAAGTTATGGGAGGAAGAATTGGTTATTTCTTGAGGATACATGGTTAGAGGTGAAGATATGGTAGGAAAATAAAGACCATGCAAATTCACTCTCAACATGTCAGGCATTAGTGACATGACTCTGCATGAGGACATGCAAAAGATTAAGTTGGGGGGAGATGTTGGGTCACAAAATTGTCATCTTTTTCCTACTTATTTTCCTATTTCTTTTACCCCTTTTTGACCAAAAGGACCATATCTTATTACTATAATATCCCTTATTCACCTAAGTATGTCATTGTTCACTTGTCATTTTCTTAGTCCAATTCTACTTATAATTTGACATTAGAACTACTTTCTTAGGCTGCTTTTTATCATAAAACTAATGTATGGGTTGTTTCGGGTTTGGATGGTCTGTTGAAGCTTGCAGTTACATGATTACATTTTAGTTCCTTTATTGATTTGGATTAATTAAGGTTCTGGAAGTTCTTGTTGTTACACAAATAATTTCTCAAGCACGTGTTGCTTTTCCTAATAAAATTGGATCTAGGAGCACGTCAAATTCAAAATAAACAACTCATCACTTGGAGATATTTATGGAGAATCTAGAATTTTTGGTTGAGATCTTTTGTATCTGTATTTGTAATTAAAGGAAATTGTTATAGTTTTACCCCTTCCATGGAAATCATTGTGTAATTGTTAAGATATGGTTTTATTTTAAGATCACATGAGAATGAAAATATTCTCATGATGATCTTATCATTGTAATTAAGATTTATAAAACAAAATATTGTTTGACCATGAGGACTAGAGAGAAGAATTGGAGAATAGGCTTGGAAAGGGGAAACACCAGAGCTCTATAATCCTTCCACTTTTATTAATGAAAATATCAACTTTGTGGTTCAGTAATTTCATCCGAGTAGTTTGTGTGCATTTTAGTGCACCATCCCCTACTGAGCAGGAAGAGCCCTCCTTCTTAGTAGGGATCACTGGTTAGTTAGAGTGGAATACATAATTGCATAAATATTTATTAGTTATGTGATTGTTGTTACTCCTATTGTTATAATTAATTATGCATGTAATTTAATTAATTGTAGTAAGATTTTGATGGTGTGACTACTTAAGTATTGGGCCAATCCCTTAGTTTAGTGTGGTAGTGAATTATTTTCTTTGTTGTTACAATTTGGATTACACTTCCTTTTATGTGAAAAAATTGGCTGATTGGTGGTTTTCAGTAGTGCTTTGACAATGCTTGAGTGACAAATTGGATAAATATTTATCAACTATGTGATTGTTGTCACTGTTGTTGTTACAATTAATTATGTGTGCAATCTAATTAATTGTAGTAAGATTTGGATGGTGTGATAACTTAAGTCATGGATCGGTCCCTCATTTTATTGTGGTAGTGACTTATTTTCTTTTTTGTTATAGTTTGGATTGCACTTTCTTTTATGTGTGAAGATTGAATGAGTGATGGTTTTCAGGAGTGTTTTTAGAGTGTTTGAATGACAGATTGCATAAATATTTCTCATTTACGTGATTGTTGTTATTCTTGTTGCTACAATTAATTCTACGTGTAATTTAATTAATTGTAGTAAGATTTGGATTTTGTGACAGTTTAAGTCGTGAACTGGTCCCTCAATTTTGTGTGGCAATGAATTATTTTCTTTTCTGTTACAATTTGGATCACACTTCCTTTTATGTGTGCAGATTGAATGAGTGATGGTTTTTAAGAGTGATGTGAGAGTGGTTGAATGAAAAAGTAGCTTGTTCTGTAGTATTTCTTCACACTGAATCTATGTAGAGTGTGTAACAAATTTGTTGATTGTTGAGAGTGTGTGTGCAATGAATTTAGGTTGAGATTATTTTATACTATTCATCATCTACCTTAGCATAGAATTTGCGCGACAATATTGTAAAAATTAAAGCCTACCTGGATCGATAATTAAATGTAAGAGCGGGTCGACCAACATTAAAATGAAAACAATATAAAAATAATGAAGTTAATAAAGTTTATTATTCAAATCATTATGAGATACAAGCATTAATATTTTATTAACTTTTATGTCTTCATGAACTTATGTTGATACAAAATGAATGGAAGAAGCATTCAAGTAATCCTAATTTTTCTTGCCAACAATTCTTACCATTTCTTGAAAACTTTAATGATATTGCAATAGGCAATTGTTATTGACACAAATTATACTCAAGCATTTCAAAGTTTAGGATATAAGAAACATTGTTTTTCAAACATGGATTACAAATAATTCTAAAAATTTAGAAGTTTTTTTCATTAACATCATTCCCTGCAACAATGTCATCCAATGTATCATTGTCAATGTTCATATGATCTTTCAAGTAGTTAATATTATGATCATCCTTGTCTTGATTTGCATCATCTTCATCATCATTTAAATATGAATAGATACCATCCATATTGTTACCAGATGTATTTGGATCATCATTTTAGACACCATCCATATTGTTGTCTTCCATAACATCATGTAACTTTGTATTCTTGTCTTCTTATACTTGAAAATAAGCATCTTTAGCATCATCATGGATGTCAATTTCTTCGATGTTCCCTAATCCCTCTCTCTCATTTTGTTGGCCATCATTGTTTTTCTCAGTATCCAATAATGCATCATCAAATACATGCTTTAATCTTGGATCATAATTTATGACAAATGTCCATTTCAGGTGTAGAATATCTTCATAGAAAAATACCAACACATGAACGAGTACATAAATATGTTAGACGTATTAGAATACATATTAGCATATGTTCTAACTATCAAAAAGTGTGTTGCATTTTTAGCTTGAAATGGTTGGTTATGTCGTTGATAACATAAAAATCAAATATTGTGTAAGTTCAAAAACATTGAAAGGATCTATAAGGACTTAAGCTAACTCATGTTAAAAATTGTCATACAAACTTCTTTTGTCACAAGTTTATTGGTCACATGGAAGACAACCCATGTTGAGAGTTTTTTACACACTATACTAAAGTGTTGGTCACAAGTCATTTAATGGGTATGCTGAAGGTTTTAACCCTAGTCAATATTAAAGAAAAGAATATGTAAGTTTGCATAAGGGTCTTCTTATCCTGCTGCGATAAGTGCCCTAGTGTTGGGCATACATTTTTCATTTGACCATATTGTTCTAAAAGATCTATGTACATTCTTGAGTGGCGCATGTCCTTATGAGATGAATTGATTTGCAATGTATGGTGGTTGGACCCTCGTAGGCTGGAAGCCACCCTCAGTGTGGTACCATGATGTTGAGATGTTGTGGCAACTCCTTTCCTAAAAGGTTGGTAGTAGTCAGGGCATTCAAAGTATTAGTATCTTGTCCATAAAGGACGATGAGCACATCCTTGTTAATAGTTGAATTCCCTTGGAACCATTAATAAGCATTGCAATGTCAACTACAAGGTTCGTGTAACCCATAGGAGACACCTTGTTGGGTGACAGAGTAATTGGATGGCCTTCATGATTCCACGAACTCTTTATAGAGGGCAATCTAAGGGTCACAAGTGCATACATTCCTAGAATTTCCTATCTGAACACCAATATTTGTGTGGCCCTTTTGGAGCCCGATGAATCTTGTGGAGTTGGGACAATTAATTCTAGCGTAAGCTCAAGAGGGTTAGCACCCACTTGTGCCTTAGCAAACCCCTCCAAGCCAAGAAAATTGTCGATACAGATCCTGGCATCGACACGACCAACACAATGGAGCTATCGTGGAAGGGATCGATGGAAGGATGTAAATGTAGAGAGGAAGTGAGTTTGGTTGGCGGCCATTGAGACCAAGACCAAGTAGAATGTATAGGGTCTAAATATCTCTCTCATGTTTGGCCATGGTAGAAATCGAATGCAAGTAAGTGTTGTAGCGATGGAGGTGGAGGTTAATAGTTAGAGAGGGAGATGATCATCCTTATCTTTCATCCAGGTGAACCATAGTTGTGGAAGCTTATGATTGGCATGCCCAAATTTCCTTCAAGTGATTGGGAAAAGGAGGTTGACATGGCGTAGAGCCTCTAGCCCAAGCTTGAATGGAAAAATGATTCACAGGATGACATTGACCAAGATGAGTGGGTTGGTAGATTATCCCGTAATTATGCCATTAGCCTCGGTGGTGTGCACCAAAACATGCATCCTAGAAATCCTTGTTTAGAAATTCTAACACCGAGTGGGATGGTGCTAGTTGCAACATGAGGCCGACGAATATGATATTGGTTGAGAAGAAGCCTTACTCATCAGGTTTGCCTAGTGGTCCACACGTGGGGGCACTTGAGGGGCGCCTAAGGAAAGCGCCATGATGAAATGGGTGGGATGGCATAGGTACATCCTTGTGGTAGGCACATCAGATTGAATTCTCCACCATTAGTCGGAAATTACCCCACAATCCATGCAAGCTTGATGGAGGAGCCCGATGAATAAAAAATCTTAATTGCAGCAAGATTTGGATGGTGCAACAACTTAAGTCCTAGTAGATCAGTCCCTCAATTTAGTGTGATAGTGAATTATTTTCTTGTTATTGTATTTTGGATTACACTTCCCTTTATGTGTGTAGATTGAATTAGTGATGGTTTTCATGAGTGCTGTGAGAGTGGTTGAATGACATATTGCATAAATATTTCTTAGTTATGTGATTATTGTTATTATTGTTATTACAGTTAATTTTGCGTGTAATTTAATTAATTACAATAAGATTTGGATGGTGTGGCATCTTAATTCCTAGACTGCTCCCTAAGTTTAGTGTGGCAGTGAATTCTTTTCTTTGTTAATATAGTTTGAAATGAAATTCCCTTTATGTGTGTAGATTGAATGAGAGATGGTTTTTAGGAGTGCTATGAGAGTGGTTGAATGACTGATTGCATAAATATTTCTCATTTATGTTATTGTTATTATTGTTGTTGTTATAGTTAATTATGCATGTAATTTAATTAATTGCAGTAATATTTGAATGGTGTGACAAAGTAAGTTCTAGACTGGTCCCTCAGTTTAGTGTGGCAGTGCATTATTTGCTTTGTTCTTACAATTTGGATTGCACTTCCATTTGTGTGTGCATATTGAATGAATGATGGTTTTCATGAGTGATGTGAGAGTGATTGAATGATAAAGTAGCTTATTTTGCAGTATTTTTTTGCATTGAATCTATGTGGAATGTGTAGTAGCTTTTTTGGTTGCTGAGAGTGTGTGTGCAACAAATTTAGGTTGATATTATTTTATACTAGTCATCATCTTTCTTAACATAGACTTTGCGTGACAATATTATAAAAATTAAAGACTAATTGGATCGATAATTAAATGTAAGAGCGGGTTGACCAACATTAAAATGAAAACAATATAAAAATAATGAAGTTAATAAAGTTGCTTATTCAAATAATTGTGATATACGCTCGTTAATATCTTATTAACTTTTATGTCTTCACAAACATATGTTGATACAAAATGAATGGAAGAAGAATTCAGGTAATCCTAATTTTTTCTGCAAACAATTCATACCATATCTTGAACATTTTAATGATATTGCAATAGGTAATTTGTATTGACACAAATAATACTAAAGCATTTCAAAGTTTAGGATATAAGAATCATCATTTTCTTAAACTAGGATTACAAGTAATTCTAAAAATTTATAAGCCTTGGTCATTAACATCATTGTCTACAACAATGTCATCCAGTGTATCATTGTCAGTGTTCATATGATCTTTCAAGTAGTTAATATTATCATCATTCTTGTCTTGACTTGCATCATCTTCATCACCATTGAAATCTAAATGTAGAACATCCATATTGTTACTAGATGTATTTGGATCATCATTTTCTATACCATCCATATTGTTGGCTTCCATAACATCGTGTAACTCTATATTGTTGTCTTCTTGAGCTTGAACATAAACCATCTTCAACATCATCATGGATGTCAATTTCTTCAATGTTCTCTAATCCCTCTCTCTGATTTTGTTGGCCATCATTTTTTTGTTGATTATCCACTAATGCATCGTCAAATACATTCCTCAATCTTGGATCATAATGTATGATAAATATCCATTTCGGGTCCAAAATAGCTTCATAGAAAAATACATGCACTTGAACAAGTACATACATATATTAGACATATGTTATAGCAATTTTATTGATTAATAAACACATGTATATATTTACAATAAACAATGTATAAATAGATTATTGATCACTACCACTTCTAATTCTTTGAGTTAAAGAAATATGTGCTCACAATGAATTGGTAGAACATAAGGTTCCTTATCCTCCAGAAGGAAATTTGAGGAATCTATAGAAAACAATCCACTATGGGTGTCATGTCTTTGTGTCCTCTCAAATGCTTCATAACATCTACACTTAAAAATACAACATTTAAAAGAGTGGTAACCCAACTCAATAATTTCTTATATTTTCCCAACATATTGTAGATTCCCTTCAATAATATTCTTATCTTTTGATCATGATTGACTGGATTGCTTGAATTCAACCATTGTGCCACAATCAAAGTATTGTCTCTTTAAATCCACATGTTCTACATGATAATGTCGACCATATGCTTGCATTGTTAGATATTTCCTTTCATGTGAAAGACCATTTATTTTGGTTAAAACAAATATAATGATGAATATTAAAATAGTTAATAGTGTCAAAACTGTAAGGAAACAACATTATGTAAAATTCCAATTGTGCCTTTCTTTCACATCCTCTGGGCATGTTGATTTCATCTTTTGTTATGTTTGAATCTATACCTGCATCTTCTATATGATTTTGAATTCATTCAGTAACATATTCTAGCGTGCATTATTTGCCCCATTCCCATTGCAAATCAATAGGAAATGGGGTATTCCTTGGGTTCGATCTCTTAAAATGTCTCTTTGCTTCTAACACTACTTGTCTCTTTTTATCATATAAATCAATCCATTTGTTCATAAATTACATGTGGTACATAATGAAATTGTAGAGTATATCACTTTCATCTACACCTATTACATGTCAACATGCTTATTTGAAAATCCAAAGGCCATGTTGTTAATTTGAAAAATAAATTACAGAGTAGATTAATGATCACAATAAAATAGTTACAATGATCATGAGTTTACTTATTAATTTCTACTTGAATACCGTTAGATTATGGTTTTTTTCCATCAATAATATCTAATGCTTGTTCTTCATCCTAGAAGCATTGCTGATTTTCAAAATCCTTACCAAAGAATTCACATAAGAAGAAAAATGCTTCATTCAATAAATACCCTTCAACCATGAAATCCTCTAGATGTGCCTTTTTTCAGACATATATTTTTAGAGTTTTCATATACCTCTCAAGAAAAATATCCACCTCATCGATACGACACCCGCCAATTCAATATCATCTACTAGGTGTATAAGTAAATGGACTTGTAGCTCCATTAAACTTGTAGGGAGCTCCTTCTCAAATACACATACAATTTATGCAATTTCCTTCTTCCATTTTGGCACTTCACATTCATGGATCTCCTTGGATGTCACCCACCTAATATCAGAATACTAAATTAGTATGATCATTTAGCCAAAAATTAAAATGCAACACAATATCTCTATGTCTCTCACACATGAAAATACCATACCACATACCTTGCAAATATTGACAAGTGACTTATGGCATTCCTCAAGTCAATGGTAAGACATGGATTCCCCCTAATTTCCAATGGCATGATATGTTGTCAAACACATTTATCAAAGATCACCATTAGTTATTTTTTTCACACAATAGAATATCAGAATATATTTAGTACCTAGTCAATTTTATCAATAAATGTTAAATATTGATGATATATAATACCTTCATAAAATTATGAAAATCATAGTGTTTTAAATCCAGTGAGATGTCCATCAACTGTAAAAGCTTTATTTAATGACGACCCATAGCCAGCAGGTGCCCTTATTGAACATATGCCATTTTTAGTTGGTCTAGCTCTTTCTTTTTTAAAATCCATGGAGCTTCTGCATATTTTTCATTTCCCTCTTTGGCCACAAATGTTTTTTTATCAAATTTGGTATCCGTTCTCGCATCTTAATTACGAATTGTTATGGTTCTTCAATAGAATCACCCCCATCAAAAAAATCCTGCCAAGCTTTCAATTCAACATCTTCATACTTCTTAAGCCAATCAACTAGACCCATAATCATGGGAGGGCCTCTATTTTCAACTTTTCCATCAAATTGATTCTTATGGTCGTTTCTAAACCTATGATCTATTGGTAGAAAAACCTTGTTGTTTTCATAAATAACTTTATGAAAATATTTATAATACCACCCGTGAAATTGTTCCGCATATCTTGGACATGCAAATATCACCTTTGTTTAAATTCCTTCAATTCAATAAGGTTAATAACATCAAAATAATAGTATAAAATTGAGTATGAAAGTTGGGATGACAATAAAATATGAGTGCAAATAGGCAATTTTTTAAATCTTACCAGAACAAAAACCAAGTCCTGGGAAATCATGAATAGTCCAACATAACACACCATACAACATCAAGGACCTATTTGACAGAGGACATGATATGTCATACATTCGTATTCCTTTCCATAGCACTTGCTTCTAATCAATAAAAGGCATACGATATACATCCATGCTTTTAACTTGATGTTTTCTTGGAACAATGAGAGTCAACATAAGGTGCTCCTTTCTAATGCTCATCCATGGAGGAATATTGTATACTATCAATCTGACTGGACAAACACTATAATTTGAGCTCATGAAAGAGAATGGGCACAATCCATCAATTGCAAGAGCAAACGTGATACTACAAGATTCATCTTTGAATTTTGTTGGTAATTTTTCCTCTATGTGCTTCAATGATTTAGATTCAGCTGTAATTCACATGAATCAATATTTACTCCTATTCTTTGCATTCAACTCCATCAATTATGAAAGTGACTTGCAACAAAAATATCATTGAAGTCTAGGTATAATTGGCACATGATGTAAAACCTTATTTGGAACTGTAGGGCCTTGTACATCTGTATGGTATCTTTTCTCTTTGCATACAGGGAATTCTACCTTGTCTTGATATTCATCTCTATATAAAATGCAATCATTTTTACATTAATGAATTTTCTTATATTCAATCCCCAACTCAACCAAAAACTAACATGCCTCTCCACAAATTGATGGAAACACATTCTCTTCAGGAAATATTTTAGCTTTTAGTGCCTTGTAAGATTTCCAAAGATTAGATCCATTGAATGTTTGACTTATGATGAACATGTTTGATATGTAAATCTATATTATGAGTATTCATAGACAATATATGGTTTTAAAATCCCCTTATATAAATATAAACAAAGTTGATAAATGTTTATGAATTACGTACACCAATTGATAATGCATTGTAAGAAATAAATTTCAATTCACTTCAATAGGGCGGTGAATTGTTTGAATGCCCAACTAAATAGTGACTTGATTTCTAATAATATTAATGTGCATGCCGGCTTTGAAATAGATCATGCCAGTTTTGAAGTCTACTTGCACCTGATTTGAACACAAGTGTCTTTTCTACTTGCTTGATGGAGTCTTTCAGTGGGTTGTTATCATCAACATTATGTTGGTGGTAATTACCCATGTTGTCATTGTTATTGTTAACCATATGACCATTATTGTCATCATTTGTTTCCATCCCCAAGGAATCCTGTAAAAATGTCATACAATCCTTCTTCATGCACTTCATTTTCACTATCATGATCATCATCATTAAGGTTGCTAGGTAGCATTTCATGAGTGTATTCAAATCCCATTAGTTGTTCAAATTTCTCAGGTGTTAGATTTCTCTTTAAATATGGTCTTTTTGCCCTCGTATGGTTTAAAGGATGGTTTTGATTATCCCATTTAAATCTTAATATCCCAGTTGGATAAACTTGGGTATTAGTAATTGTTGTTTCATCATCATCTTCTACCTGTCAACAAACACAACCATTATTTAATGTTTGGCAAGAAGTGGATAAATCATAAATGTATCAATTTCAAAGATATATAATCAAATATCGCTTAACAAATCCCATCCCATGTATTATAGTCTTGACCAAACTCTTATTTAGTGCAATTATTTGTTGTGTATGAAGTATCCATTGTCATATTCTCTTCCACACATTGTGTTCTTTGTGATTTAACAATTTTAGGTCCATACCCACGTACATATGTTTTTTTTCTTTTGCTAGTTGAATGCTTAGGCTATGCACTTTTTCCAATCTCCATCTAAAATATCAACAACATGCATTAATTTATTTGAAGATTGGATAATACACTATAGATTCTAACAATACTATGAAAAAGGATGGACATATCACAAATACTTCCTAATTTAAGTCAAAATTTGATTACATGATATCCTGCGACATCCACTGTGTCCTTATTTGATATGACATGATCTATTGCCATGGCCTTGTCTTGCCTCTATAACACATAACATAGTCAATGATGTTTAGTACACAAATTATATCATTTCAAAAAATATGCTATCCAACACGAAACCTCACTTTACTCATATATTTGACATATCGATATCATGTTTTATATTTGAAAAAAACAACAACATATTTTATATAACTTTATCTCATCTATGTTGTAACATTTTTGAATTCATAAACACCATCATCCTTTGGTTGAGGTTTCTTTTTCTTCTTACCTTTATTGTATCTACAGATTTTGAATCTGACTCTATGGTCACCCACTATCCTCTTGTTGATTTAGTAGGCCTATATCGCCCACATCCTTTATCCATGGCCTCCTCTAGATCCTGTAATACACAACAATGAAATTAATCATATAAAATATATGCACTTCAATATTTCTACATCCAATTTTATAAACACATTATTGATTTAAACTCATCTCGTTTTCACTGCACCTTTCTAACTAAAATTCCCCTATTTTCAATATATACCCTATTTGTTAATTTCTACTCTTAATATGGTGACAATATACAACTCTTATAAATGTTAGATGAGGATTATGAAAACAAATGGACTATTTTTTCCTTTTTCATATTTTCATTTAACTTAATTCAACCCGTTCATCCATAATTTTGAACTGCCAAATATCAATATTTTTGTATACTGAAAAAAAAAAAATCCCTTTCACCCTATATGTTAGAGAATATAATATTTTCAAATTTCAATTTTTATGTCTTCTAAATGAACTCAATATATAATATAAAATAATTAGCATAAAGTGAACGTGTGGATGAAAAATATTTTTCAGCACCAACCATCCACCCCTATAGGAGTAAAGAGAGTCCGGATCAAAAATGTTTGTTGTCACATGTTACATAATGACTAAGAAATATAACGTTTAAAGGTGAAATGTGTGTACATGAATATAACTAGTGGATTGTTACATTATGAGTCACTGACTATTAAAATAAAATTAGAAAGTTTGAATCACACCAAATTCATTAGTGGGCTAGGAAAATAGGACATAAAACACCCTTTATTGCAGGGTCAAAACACCATTTATATGGATTTACATCAACCAACATTTCAGCTTATCCCATGTGCCTATGTATATTGCACATCCAATATTGGTATTCAATTATATCTCATAAAAAAGGACGATAACATGGAAGCCTTCGAAATTGCAAAGTGCAAAGATGACGATGAATACAAATTAGACCAAATTGAAAAATTGAAAGAAAAACCCTGCTAATTTATAATTGGCATGCACAATGGATAAACCTATTGCATATCCCTAACATTAAACCAAAAAATTAATGCATTCACCATATTTCCATTCTCATACTGACTATTTGCAAATTGAGGGAGTTTTGAAGTTCTGTGTGGAGTTGGTGTAGGCTACAATTGGAGCAATGTGTTGAGGCTATGAAAGAAAATAACTAATCGATTAGATATCCATTGATGGTGGGTAGAAATATTGATAGACTTCTCAGCCCCTGTTGTGGATTTCAATCAATTTTGTTTTATTTGTGGGTGTGATTCAACCTCTAGCAGCCATGAAATCAATTTATGCATCTCATTCACCCCCTACTAGAGATGAAAATCAAACCCCTGTCCATCCATTTTGCACTACTGCTATTAAAAATAGTTAGAGGGAAGGGAGGAAAATGTAGGGAGAAATGAGAAGGGATTTTCAACAGTGTGGAGGAAGAAAAACCACCTTAGGACTCCAAAATATGTCAAGTAGCAACAGAGGGAAATGAGTAAAGGAATTTGATTCTTACGAGAATGAGGTATTTCATACTTAATTTATAGATTTTCACATGTTTCCATTACTTGTTTGAATTGTATTCTTTATTTTTTAGTTTCAAAATTATAAAAGAAGAAATTCGAGGTTTTTTTATTTTTATTTTTATTTTAAAATACATATTTTTTGTACATATATAGGGACATGACAATGAGAAACTGAAAGAGGCAATCACTTCTCTATTGGGGGTAGAAATAGTGAATAAGTTAGAATGTATGATTTCCATATACATGGAAGAACATACTAAAGGCACACAAATAGACCAACCAAAGTAACCTTGTTAAAGGCAATCAATTGATTCCCCATCAACCTTTGGATTGAGCAAAATATCTAGGAAAAAATCAATCAAAATAACCTCTAAGAATGTGGAACAAGGAATAGAGATGTCCAATGTCCCACCCAATCCTAAGACACATCTTTAATCCACCGCTAGTATAGGTACTTATGCATCTTGAATTGGTATATATGAAACCAAGGTAGAATACGACGTTGTCTCTGGGGAAATCAGAATGACAGATGTCAGGAAAGTGTTCAATTGTAGGTTGAAGGAATCATGTCTTGAATGCTTCAAAGAGAATATACAACTTACATTATATAAGATACCCAAACACATTCAAAAGGAAGTCATCCATGACATGCCGACTAAATTTGGGATAGGTTGGCTGGTAAAGCAAGTAAAAAAGCAAATGACTCAAAACTGAAAGATATATTGTTGCAACCAAACAAAAAATATAAAAAAAATTTCTCCTGATATAAGGGCCAAAAGAAGGCCAATTGATGTAAGTTTGAAAGTATGGAAAGAGCTCATGAAATTGTATGATAGAGTAGATGCACAAAGTATGGCGAGGAGAGCATACAAGTATTTAAATTTGGTCATAATATTATTTCAAATTCATTAAATGATTTTATATTTTACTAGTGCATAATTAAATTGAATTAGTGTATGTTTCAGGATAAGGTCTCAAAGGCCACACTTTCCAAATATCATACCAAACATCATAGTGGCCAAACAGGTTTAGAATCCTTAGCATGCAAATTTGTAGTATATTTAATATCTAAAATTATATATATTTTTTAATTTTATACAAAAAGTAAATAATTGGATATTAATTAATTTAACTCAATGTCCATTTTCCATGTTTTTACAAGAGCAACAGTATGACCATTATCCATCACAATTGGAATTCGATATAATACAAGACAAAAATGGTATGATTTTGTTATCTGGATAGAGAACAAGGTATCATTAGTTGACTTTCAATAACTTAGCTAGATATTTTAATGTAATATGTCAATTTGCATTTATTGTGTTGAGTTGTTTATTTATGTGCAACTTGAGTTCTTTTGTGCTCCCATCG
The DNA here is from genome assembly GCA_000404065.3 of Pinus taeda. Lineage (NCBI taxonomy): Eukaryota > Viridiplantae > Streptophyta > Pinopsida > Pinales > Pinaceae > Pinus > Pinus taeda. The sequence goes on along the minus strand of APFE031001547.1, from coordinate 184,730 downwards.
GTCATATCACCCTTATAAATCACCAGCCTTTCATTATGATCAAGTATTTATAAATAAATATCCAATCATGGCTTTATCAAGTCCTTTTCCAAAATCCCTAGGCCAAAGGAGGGAGGGAAGACCATGTAATACATAATCAGTAGATAACAAAATAAATTACATGGGATTGATTATAGCTGCTTGGGTTGAGAGAACATTGCATGGGATTTATTATGGACCCAAGATACATGTGTTGGGGAGCATGGGATGATTGCCTTGGAAAGAAAGAAGCCTTGTGATGAAAAACACTTGATAGTTGAAACCCATGCTTAGAGAGTGCAGCACCTAAGGGTTGGTACCTTGATGTGTATACCTTGGAGAGAGATCACTTCACTTGGAGACTTTATCTTGTGCATTAATTTAAATTTCTTGTATAATTAATACAATTTACCAAAGCTGACCTCCCTCACCTACTCTGTATAGAAGGGAGAGAATGTCTTTGTCTACATTATACTTATTATTCTATCTATATAATTGTCATTGAGAGTTCTTAGTGCTTGTGTGATGCAATATAGGAAGTCCTAGAGTTTTTGATGTAAACAGTAGAAAGGAAATGAAGATGAATGATAGCACTAAGGATGATCTTGAGTCTTAGCACTTATCTTAGCAATTATTTACCATATGGTACGATGAAGGCTGTATTGAGGTGTAAAACATTTGTTTTGTAGTGATACATATACTGAATGAATTAAGTAGATATGTAGTGTAATGGTTATTAGAATAAGAACATTTAAGATGTAGGCCTGTGTTGGAGCCTGTTTGAATTTTGAAGGCCAGGTTTGAAAGAAAGGACTTGAAACTCTATAGGACACTTCCCTTTCTAGTCATATGGGAAGTATGGTTAGCACACAACTTGGTGATTTTTGAAAACAAAATTTATCCTACATTCTACACTATAACACAAGTATGTTCACTATTCTAGCTTTATCAGACCCTTATAAATCCTAAAACAATCAAACAAGTGGGTTAGATCACGATAGACATTTACATGCAATGTGAACTAGTTTTTGGAGAAATTAATGAATAAATTCAACTGTCCTACTTATTTGTGATTACAACCTTAAAATTTAGTGTTGTTGTATGGAGAGAAGAACATAGATAAATTTTAGGTTTAAAGCATAAGGCTAAGAAAAATCCTATGTATTAGATCTAAACCAGAGAGCATGAAATGAAAGTAAATAAGATGCAGAGATTGCAGAGTGATTCAATAAGGTTTCTTAGATAAAATTCATAGGTATCTCAACTATTCACACAACATTGATAAATCTATTAATGAAATAAACCAACAACTTTATTACATAAGTCTCAGAAGGAGAATAACACATATGCAAAATTACTAAGAAACACCTATTTGGCTGCCCACTTTCAAGCTTTGACAAGCAAGATGAAATGGCTTGTTGTTACAACATACATTTTTTTTGTTGATTAGTGGAATCAGCAACGACAGTGATATCGTACTCACGTTACATGGGGTTGAATCCCACCAGCTGCCACTATAACCTCTAGGAGGAACCACCCAGATCGCAAGAATGGCCGTCAGTTAAGACGAGACTCAAACTCATGACCTGCACAATGGCACTGATGACTTAGCAGATCATCCGCGGGCCATGAGACCAAACCTCTATGGGCGTTGTTACAACATACATTGTTACAACATCTGTTATGGATTTTTTTGTTACAACATCCACTATTACAACATTTGCTTTTGAATCCGCTGTTACCTATGTTTTTGTTTCTCATTTTGTTTTATTGATCCCCTAAGTGATTGTGTAGTGTTTGGTGGTAGAAACATCTCTTTGGCTATCCACTTTCAAGCTTTGGTAAGAAAGATGAAATGGATTTCTACCCCCTCAATTGTTGCACCATCTGCTATTACAACATCCACTGTAATGGTCACTGTTTAAGTAGTTTAAATTGTAGCAGTTGTTATAGCATCATCGTTTACAACAATTTCAACATTTTCAATAGTAATGAGTGTTAGAATATTAATTATTACAACATTTTCAATAGATTTTACATTGAAATGTTGTTATAGCATCTACTATTACAACATCTGCTGTTACAAATTTTTCTTCTTAATCCAATGTTACATATGTTTGTGCTTCTCAATTTTTTTCTTGATCCCCCAAGTGATGGTGTAGTGTTGGGTGGTAGAAACACCTATTTGGCTACCCACTTTCAAGATTTGACAAGCAATATGAAATGGATTTCTACCCCCTCAATTGTTACAACATCCGTTATAATGGTCACTGTTTCAGTAGTTACAATAGTAGAAGTTGTTATAGAATTAAATTTTATAGCAGTTTCAACATTTTCAACAATAATGGGTGTTACAACATCAATTGGTACAACATTTTCAGAGGATTTAACATTGACATGTTGTTATGGCATCCGTTGTTACAACATATGTTGTTACACCATCTATTTTTACATAATTTGATTCTCAACCCACTATTACCTATGTTGTGCTTCTTAATTTGTTTTCTTGACCTCCAAGTGTTGGTGTATTGTTGGGTGGCAGCAAAACCTATTTGGTTGCCCACTTTTAAGATTTGACAAGTAAGATGAAATGGATTTCTACCCCCTCAATTGTTACAACATCTATTTCTCAATCCGTTGTTACCTATGTTTGTGCTTTTCAATTTGTTTGATTGATTCCCCATGTTGTACCTTTGTAGATAGTACTCAGCTAAAGAATTGAGCCAATGCATCAATGTGAGGAATTGAGGGGAATTGAAAGAGGAATTGGGAAGAATTTAGAAGGCTAAACATTCTCCCTGAACATTTAATATTCTAATAATAGTAGAGACATATAGATGAACCTCTATAGATGACACAAATATATCCAAATACAACATGGAAGCAACAATCTAAAGATCTTTGGGTAGTAAATTAAATAGTTTGTTCAATTTCTAACTCAGTTGTGAACATAACTTTGCAGAGGAACGTCAGCAAGATTGATACTCAATCTAGGACTTCCCAATGTCCTATACTTTTCTCAAATATACAGAGAAACAAAATATGAAATTACAAGAAGAAGTCACCAGTACATTGTTGTCATGAACAAAAACCAAAAGCCTTTGATTATATCCAAATTGAAATTATTACAACAATATTACAAAAACTTTCTCTAGGTATCAACCCTTTCTTATTAAAAAATAAGGTATATATAAAGTGCTTTAGAAAATATCCTACCTCTTAAAATTTTGCATTCAAAGTATTCTTTATCCAAAGATTTGGATAATTCTTAAACAAATTTTAACCAATGTTGTGAACATTGACATCGGGATAAAATTGAAAAGGGTCAAGAAAACCAAAATACCGTAAAAAATTGCAAACATCAGCAAAATCAAGATACCATTGAAATATCGGTAAAAATAAGAAAACATAAGCTAGGCAAAAAAATAATGATTTCAAGATAAAACAGGATGTTATCCAGATGTTTGTAACACTACTTTTAACAAAAAATAGAAAACTGCTCCAAAAATGTCAACAACTGCAATTGATTTCTGCATTTAGGTTCAATGTATTTGAATTTGCTCTGTTCTTGTTGCTCGAAATTCTTAATAATTGTGATATGTTGCTAATATCATACATTTAAAAGCTGAATTTATTCAACAAATTTGACCAGCTTCTCCCATTCTTCATTTGTTGGGTAATTTGAATTCATCATTTGTCTATATGATACATCAACATTAGTATAATTCTCAAAATAAGGTTTTACTATGAACAAGTGTTTGATTTTTTAGTAGGTGAAAAGGTCATTAGCTAACATTTGAAATAGATTTTGACCACTAATCTCTCCCTTGATTCCAACAAACTTTATCTTGTCCCTTGCCTCTTTGTTCAACAATCTTTCATATTGGTCTTCTGTTACCATCTGGCCATATGAATTCTTAAAATATGGAAGACCTCTCTCTTGTAGAATAGAAAATTGTGTTGTATACTTAGGGGGGATATTATGGGGTACATAGGGAGGTACCCAAGGGGATAATGTAATAATGTGATGGGACATATTTAATAAATAAAATGGTTAACCCACATTATGTAGGGGACCACAAGTAGTCAGGGAATAATTTGATAAGGCCATTATAATGGATGTATGGTATTGAGAGACCTGTGGTAATTACCCATGGTATTCTATGTATGGTGCCTATATAAAGGGTAAAGACTCTTCATTGAGAGATGTCACAGATTATTGTATTGACAAACATATGGCTTGTGGAGTCATCACGTTCCTTAAAGAGTAGTTGTATGGTGTTTCCCTACCTCAAGGGTTTTGATACTAATAAATAATCATTTCTATTTATATTCTTGGATTGATCTTGATATTTCTTGGGAATATTTTGCATGGTTATATATTTTCAGGTTAGATCTACTACAAGTGGTATCAGAGAACTTTCTTGGGCAAATAGGGGAAGTTTGTAGATGAGATGTGAAATTTTTGGTGCAATTTTTGCAAAAAAAAAAAAAAAGAATATCTGAATTCCATGCAAAAATCAACCCAATTTCAAAAAAAAAAATAGTCAAATTGGAGTTCAGATGAGGGAGATATCGCTGATTTAAAATCAATTGTTTTGCAGAAATTTTTGCCGCGACAATTCGTGGATGGTGGCTCTCGAGTAACTTTTTGCAGTTTTTATGGGGAATTTTTGGAAAATAATTACAGATCTAATATCCTCTTGAAAAATCACCCAATTTCAAAAAACAAATGGTCAAATCGGAGTCCGGATGAGGGAGATATCTTTGATTTAAAATCTGTTTTTCTTTTCAAATTTTTTGTGACGACGAGATAGTTGCAGTGCGAATATGAGTTTCCAAAGGTCCCAGATTGAGATTTAAGTCACATGAGAAGATGCAAAATGATCATTTCATTTCTGAAAACACGTTGTATTAAGGAGTCTGAGCCATGTTGACTAAGTTGTGACCATTTTAAATTTTCATCAAAGTAAGTGATTTTCTTCAAAACCCTTTATTTTTATGGGTTCTAGCAAGATATTTTTTACAGGAAAATATGATGGTCCTAATATTGAAGAATACCTAACATATAGGAAGTCAAAATGGCCAATAAATTGGGTATTAGGACCACGATCTGATTTTACGAATGAGGCTGCAATATGGTGGAAATCACTTAACCATGATCAAATAAAGGCACTTCCCAATGAAGAGATTGAAAAGCTCCTTTTGAACAAATGATCTCATTCTAGGAAGAAGGACAATAAGAGCCATAAAGGCTCATTTTCTACTAATATTTCCATATTACAGGTTAATGGAAGTATTCAAAAATAGAAGATCATTGTGTCTATCAATCCTAGTGGCAAGAATAATTTTATCAACGTTAATTTGGCTAAAAAATTACAAGTTCCAACAAACCATATTGAAAACAAACATAATGATAATGAATATATTCAAATTTATAAATATTTGAAGATTTCTATGGATAAGTATGTGTTGCATTATGATTTTTATGCTTTAGATATGGTTGATGTGGATGTCATTTTGGGATACCCTTGGATGGAATCTATTGGTAGTATCAATGTTAATGTGTAGAAGAAATTCTTGAAACTCTGGTAATAAAAGAGGAAAATTACATTACAAGATATTTCCATCAATAAACAGGAAGAGTCCAAGGAGGCCCAAGCAGAAAATGTTGCAGGTACTAACACATCAGATGAGGAGTCCATGGTGGAAGTAATAATGGAAGAAAAGCAACAATCGCAAGCGCCAAAACGGGTAACGGATATCACTCAGGCTCCATTAGGTGTCAAATTGAAGAGGGATACACCATCAGTTAAAAATTCAACATATCACCACCCGCACCACCCATTTATACAAAAAAGCAGCAAGGCGGCAAATAATTAGCAACAAGGACAACAACCCCTAGATGACACAAAGAGGTGTGACAAGCCACACAAAGCACATCAACACAGAGGAACCACCAGAAACAACTTCCATCTCAAGTGAGTGAAGCACCAACTAGATCGAGTGTTCACCTTTCTTTGGGATGGCTAGATGCACATGCATGGTAATAGTGGACTAATCTTTTGAGTAGATCTTATGATTTGTAGTCTTCTCATGTTTTGGGGATGAAACATGTTTAAGGGGGGTGGAATGTAGTATACCTATGGGGGTAATATGTGGTATAGAGGGAGGTACCCAAGGGAATAATGTAATAATGTGATGGGACATATTTAATAAATAAAGCGATTAACCCACATTATGTAAGGGACCACACATAGTTAAGGAATAATTTGATAAGCCCATTACAATGGCTGTATGGTATTGAGAGACCAATGGTATTGTATGTATGAAGCCTATATAGAGGTTAGAGACTCTTCATTGAGAGATGTCAAGGATTATTGTATGGTGTTTCCTTAAGGAGTAGTTGTATGGTGTTTCCCTACCTCAAGGGTTTTGACATTGATAAAGAAGCATTTCTATTTCTATTCTTGGATCGATATTGATATTTATTGGGCATATTTTTCATGGTTATATATTTTCAGGGCAGATCTACTACAAATTTTATGTAGAATTTATTTATTTGCACTTGAAAATTTTCACACTTTTCCTTTTGTCTTCAACATCAAAGTTTTCTTCATGAGAGATTTTCTTGTTTGAATAACTGTTTCTTTTCTATCTACAATTCCTAGTTCTTCAAGTTCTTCTATGGATGTTGTGTTTAGATCGTTTATTATCTGACTTGTTTGCCTAAGTTTATTTCCCAATTGTATTTTGATGTCATTAATAGCTTCTTTGGACCTTTTAATCAAATCCTCCTATTCTACAATAAGCTCCATAGACTTCCAAATATCAAACACAAATGACATAATTTCTATCCAAATTTGTTCTTTGGCTTGTGATAAACATTGAATACTATTAGTGCTACTAAAAAATGGTTCTAATTGCTTTTGTAAAATTTCATTTTTCTCTATTTCCTCTACTAAAGCATTGTGTGATTCATTTCTTTATCTCAGCTCTCTCTAATTTTTCTTTCAATCTTCCAATCTCAGTATCCTTTAGTTGAAGAAAAGATAATTCCTTTGATAGACTTGCTATAGTAATATCTTCTATGGAACCTGTTTTTGTTGCTGAAATTACTACACTATCAGTTTGGGCCTTCTCTTTTAACAACGCTTCCAACCTTTCTTGCATTTTATGAATCTAAAAGTTCTATTCAATTAGATAGGATAATAGAGTTTCCTTATACTTCTCTAATTCCCCAATTTCTTATGTTTGGGGATGATCTATTGTGGGAAATTTCAATTGTCATCTAGGTGGTTGAATATCTTTATTTTATTCTTAACAATCTCTTGAGCTGCATCCACATTTTTGGGATCCAAGCCTAATTTAATTACAAGGTCTTCTAGTGATTTGATCCTAACATCATTTGTGAGAGAATAAGTATTTTCCATTTTAAGCTCTACAATAGTATTATCAAATACTTCTACAATTTTGATACATTTGAAGCATAAATAGTGAGAGAGGAATAGATCACCTCACTAGTTTTTCTATGCAGATCAATATGATCTATATGATAGATCTATTTAGTATTGCAAGATAAAACAAAAGTCTTATAATATCCAACAATTCTAGTAGCATAAAATTTAGGTTCAAAAAACGCTAACTTAAATTCACCCTTTTCAGTATCAAGAGCTGAAAGCAACCTGTTTTTAGTGGAAGAAGTTTGCTTCCATAACTTGGGATAAGTCATTGCCTTCAAAGCCTACTTCTCTTTCTTCATCTCCAAAAACTCAAAAAAAATGTTTTGGTTAGAAGAAGAAGGAGAAGATTGTTCTATCGCTAGATCCAATTCTTGCATTTTGAAAATAGGCTCACCTAAAACAACAATAGTAGCTAGTGAAGAAATGTTGGATAATGCATTTTCTGATACCACTCCTTCCACATTATTTATCTTCTTTCTCTTGTATACTATGAATTGTTCCATTTCTAACTCTGGTAAGCTTTGATCTATCCTCTTAAGTTTTTTTCTTTCATTGGAGCTGCATTCAAAGTTTTTTGTCCTACTAACTACTCCACAATTTGTTCTTTTGTCACTTCCTGCAAAGTGTTTTCCTCCTATGTGTCCTTATTAAAAAACTTATCTATCTTAGGCTTGGACACATAAAAATAAGCCGGGGATTCCTACTGAACTCTGATGGATGAAATTCTCCCAATGGGGTCATATGGCCAAGTAACCCCAAATTTAAACTTCATTTGTGCCAATAATTGTTCCACCTCTTTGTATACTGACCTTTGATTCACTACAAATGATCCTACATATGCCTCCAGTTTAAACAAGGTCTATTTTCTTCTAGGTAAAAAATGCATTTGATTTACATTGAGGCTTTGTCTAATGAATTGAAGCACAAAAATACACATAGGAAAAAAATGGAAATAGATAGGGTGGAAGTTTACACCCATACACTATAATTTCTGTAAAATGTTTGTACAAATAGCAATCACCAAGCATTGTTTGTTCACTAAGCTACATAATCCTTTCGATTTCGGGTGAAATTTTGGGAGGAATTTCACTAATTAATAGACTGTAGGATATGTGAATGTTTTTTTTCACAAAACCAGTGAAGGAAAATTTCTCAGAATTCCTTCTAACCAAGGAAATACAATGAATCACAGATCATTGATTCCCTTGAAGGTCCCGCTTTTGCAATTATATTGGGAATCTACCTAATTGATAATACAAAAACAAATGCACTAGGACTGATTGATAATTAAAATATTTTTCAACTCCAAATTTAAGAAACTGGTCATGAATGGCCTTAGATAAAAACTGACTACAATTGAATAAGATTTTTGTTTTCTTTTCTAGAAAAAAAGTTGATAGAAAGATAGAACTAGTTCCTCCATTTTCTTATCACTCTGATACCTTAAAATACAACATAAAATGGATATGATTTTTCTTGAAAATTTTAGAAACATCTATGAAGGGTAAAGCATAACGTGAGTAGGAATACCAATCCCTTTAGGCATGAATAATTCAAAAATAACCACTATTTTTTCAAAACTTAACTTATTATATATTTCAAAGACAATGGTAGTAAAGAGCTGGGAAAATATATGCACAGGGCTTTTAAAATGGACTCAAAAGTTACAGAAAACAAGGTTTCACCATTTTGAGCAATTATGATTTTCTCACTGGGTAAGTACCTGTCTACACACCATACTACAAATTATGGAAAGGATGAGTTTGAGGAAATATATTATTGGGTAAAAAGGATTCCCATAAAGAAAAATCGTTGTTATTATCTTGAAACCTTTGGGAAGCCCAATTATGCAATTCATATAGGTCAAACTTTGAGTTTGTATCTTCTATTCTATTTTCCCTATCAACTAAGGGAAATTAATTAATTTTTGGGAGGATTTCAGACTGAACTTGAGACTCTTTTCCTTTAGTTGGACTTATTTTGAACTATCAACTTGTAGCAAGGAGAAAAATTACCTACAAAATGTACCGTGGGTTGTATCCCTGAGTTGTCATTGAAGGTTTTCTGTAATTTTGGACTTTGATTCTCAATGTCTAGCGATCGAAGGAAAGGTGAGAGGGGATAGACAAAGACGAGAGTGACTAAATTATTAACTGGATTTAGAACATAATGGGATAAATGTTTGGATAAGGGGCATATTTAGAATTAAATGGAAAACAACGTTAAGAATTAAATGGAAAATGATTAATAAAATGGTGACAGGAGATATTTATTATCGAAAACTAGGAATGTTTTTTTGTGCGGGGGCGGGGGTGTGGTGGGGGAGTGGGGTTGGAAGTAAGTGGTAATGAGTGGGGGGTGTGAAATTCGTATGTCGCTGCCAATATTGCAAAAGTTGCTTTGTAAAAAATAACCATTAGTGGAATTTTGAGGTTTAAAATGGCCTCCTAAGAAAAAATGTACAACCAAAATAAACTTTATAAGAACCAATAGGATTCAAGATGATGATGTTAACCATGGGAGATGATTCACCATTTTTGGAGAAAAAAAGTAAAAATATTAAAAAATAATAAAATAATAAAACTAATTTTTCAACTTATCTCCCTAAGGTTTTACTCAAATTTCGAGTGGTATTACTCATTGGATAAAAAAATTAATTCCTCATCCAAGGAGTACCCATCTTGCATACTTTCGATGCACACTATTACACAAAAAATGAGAAATACATGGAAAAATGTGATTGTAATCACATTTTTAATGTATTTCTCATTTTTCATCTAGTAGGGTCCATCGAAAGTATGCAACATGGGTACTCCTTGGATGATAATTCAAATTTTGCATCCAAAGAGTGTTGACGCTCGAAATTTGAGTAAACCCATAGGGAGATAAGTTGAAAATACAAGTTGAAATATTAGTTTTTTCTTTTTTTCCTCTAAAATTTGATGATGTAATCTAATCTTATTTTATTATCTCCACTAATATTTTATAATTTCCTTAGGAGGCCCATTTTAGACCTCAAAATTCCCCTAATGTTTTCCCCTCTCACCTTCATTAAATGTTGAGCAAGCGGGGGAGGGTAGTCTATGCAATAGGATAAGAGATTTTGATCACTAAGGCATCAATCAATGGGAATAGGAAATGCATGATAGTTATTGTGTGGTAGTTTGAGATTTTGTTTATTAAAATAAAAGAAAATCATATATTGCAGCATTATATATTTTCACGCAAACTATTACAAAATGAAATAAAAACATTTTTTTTTTAAATTTTAATCAAAATTTTGAAAATTTCAATATAACAAGAAAATGTCACAACACCCCAAATGTCGGTGTAGGTTTGGGTGGAAAAAACACCTCTTTGGCTGCTCACTTTCAAGCTTTGACAAGCAAGATGAAATGACTTTCTACCCCCTCAATTATTACAACATTTATTGTTACAACATCTGTTGTTACAACATCTACTGTTACAACATTAGCTGTGATGGTCATTGTTTCAGTAGTTTCAATGGTAGTAGATTTTATAGCATTAGATTTTACAACAGTTTGAACATTTTTAACAGTAATGTGTGTTACAACATCAACTGCTACAACATATTCAAAATATTTAACATCGACATGTTGTTATGGCATTTATTGTTACAACTTCTATTGTTACAACATCCGTTGTTACAACATCTATTTTCAATCCACTACTAACTATGTTTGTGCTTCACAGTTTTTTTTCTTGATCCCCTAAGTGATGGTGTAATGTTTGGTGGTAGAAACACTTATTTGGATTCCCACTTTCAAGATATGGAAAGAAAGATGAAATGGCTTATTGTTACAAAATCTGTTGTTAAAACATCTGCTTATTAATATGTTTTTACCTATGCTTGTGCTTCTCAATTTTTTTTTCTTGATCCCCTAAGTCTTGGTGTAGTGTTGGGTGGCAGAAACACATCTTTGGCTACCTACTTTAAAGCTTTGACAAACAAGCTCTGTGTTTTGGGCCATATTATTTTGTATTTCATGTATTTTTGTTTTCTCACAGGTCAAGTGCATAATAAGTGGTACTAGAGCACTTTCTAGGGCCAGTTGTCGCTCCAATTTTCAGAGAATTGTTTTTAGGCGAGAGACATGTTGGAACATCTTTAAACCACAATATCTATCGTTGAGTGCATAAACCTAGAGATTTGGGGAGGTGTGCATGCAGTGAGTATAAGAGGTGGTCACGCTTGTTGGAATCCCTTGCAACCCTTGTGGGTACCCCTTCAAGTAGCAGCGCATAAGACATAACTATGCACAGACCACACTTTCACATACCCTTGGGTATATCGGAAGCCCCCTTAGGGTAACTTGAAACCTAACCTTAGATAAGTCATCAGTTGTCTTGCTGCTACAGTACACTGAGAATAACACTCTAGGAGATTACTCACATGTACAATAGGGTAGTCAGGTAGTACAACTAAGGGTATGATAAATCCTCCTTAGTTAATGCCCTAAAAGATTGGGCTGAGTACTATTATTGGACCCCTACTTATATTGTGACCAGTAGCACCTGACATTCCTTTAAGACCATAATACCCTCATCTATATGAAGATCACTGATGAGCACAAATATTGCAGCAAGAATGCTGCAATTCTTCGGCTACCAACTTTACTTTATCAACCTAGGGTTCGTACAAACTTGGAAGTGACAATGTTGTATATACAAGTAAAAGTGATGGTTCTGCGGTTTGTCACTGTTCAGTTGGCAAGAGACCACTAGGGTTTTCAAGCCAGACTTCTATGGATTCACAAGAAGCCTGGTTCATTGATGAAAGAAATAAAAATATACTCTAAGAGAGAGTTGATCTACTGTAATAATGCAAAAGACTGGAATTTAATGCTAAGGCACACCATTTCCTAATTAACTGCTAAGAGCTATGCTTTGCAATGATGCTAAATTAACATGAAAAAATTCTACTATCCTAAGTGTGGAAGTTAAAAACATCAAACACAACTATTATGCATGTAAGGGATTGTATCAAAAACTTAGAGACGAAGCATAGGCAATGCTAGAGATGGTATGAATATTTCTAATGTCAATCCCTACTTTCTTTAAAGGAAAGATTGCAGAATCAAACTAAAGAGAGAAAAAGGCAACTTGAACCATCAAAATAATCTAAGACTGGAACAAGGAAGAATGCATTTGCAAAAGATATTTAGAAATAAAGGGGAAATCACTCTAGCTAACTATTGATTAACTACTGAGTATGTGTTTTATTTAGCAAAGACACTTTAGCAGTCTCATCAGATGGGCCCTTCAAACCTGATTATGTAAATACTTCCTTGTTGCACTAATCTATCCTGGATTATCGCAGTCTACTTGCACTAGTGCAGGGAGAGAGATTTTATGCAGAGGGTATAAATAGTGTCTGTACTAAAAACGTTTTGCTTCCTGCAAAGGCTTGAACTTTTTTAGGTTCAGAGCACTCAAATCCCGTGGCAAGAAACTAGTTCTTGCACCAGATCAAAGCTTCTTGCACTTGGCATTCAATTCTTGAAATAAGTTTTTAGTCACTGCAAGTGTTATTATACTGTGAAATCCAATTGCACACATAAAAATGAATGTTTATGATTTTAACAAAGTGCAGAAATAAATAAACAATCTATATAATTTATCCTGTCACGAAGTATTAATGTAAGCAAGAAAACTATTGGAAGTAAACTAAAAAGGCTTGTTGCATCACACCAATGTGCACTGCTGCAGGTTCATTTCTCCTGCTTGAACCAGGCAGGGAAAACCAATCAAACAAAAATGCAGAAAATGAATAGCACACCAACATGCACTAGTGCAGGTTTATTTCTCCTGCTTGGACCAGGCGGGGAAAACCAAATCAAACAAATATGTAGAAAATGAATAGCACACCAACGTGCACGGGTTCAGGTTTATTTCTCCTACTTAGACCAAGCAGGGAAAACCAAATCAAACAGAACTGCAGAAAATGAATAGCACACCAACGTGCACTGGTGTAGGTTTATTTCTCTTGCTTGGACCAGGCGAGAAAACCAATCCAAAATCAGATGAAGGAAAATGAATTTTAACTACTTCACGCTGCGGATCCACTTTCACTCAACAAGAATACATGTGTTATAAATTAAATCAGACTTGACACTATAAACATAAATTACAAGAAGCAAAAAATAGGGTAAACGTGCTGGGTTGGCTGGGCCCTAGCCAACCAACGTGTTTCCCTTTCAAATAGAAATGCTCCTCAGTATTTTATCAATTCATCAGCTTTCAAACACAGAAATACAATTTATGAAACACAAGGCGGAGCTCCATTCTTATTAATTCATAGAGGAAAAATACATGTGTGAATACATAGTCCAACCTAGATTTGGGCGATAACAAATTACAATCCTATTACTGTGTCCTGGTTATATCTCTGTTCTATACAAACTTCTATCAAAAACTATCTTGTCCTATTTACATTCTTCATTATATAGATATTTGGCCATAGGCCAAAAAGATCATTTAACGGATTAGATAAATGATATGTAGAATTTAGCTTCTCGACCTTCAAAATTAGGTAGTTCAACAAAAATGGTCGTAGCTATTCTCCAGCTGTTTGTTCTTCATAAGTTAGATCTTGACTGCCTTTGGATTGCCTTACTGTCGTGGCTAGAGCTCGGTTGCCTTCAGATCTATCCTGCTATCGTGGCTGAAGTGGTGCAAAATGAGGCAGTGATCAAGGAGGTTCGGATCTGCTGCAAAGATTCGCTATGCTGGAACCAGTGCGAGATACGATCCTGCACTAGGATCAGTGGTCACGGTAAGCACTTGACTACCAAACAAACATTGGAGATATCGATAGGTTATAAAAGTGATTATAAGCAAGAAATCATGTAATAAATAATTATTTAATGCTAAGTTAAGTTAAAAAAATATGAAATATAAAGTTCATATGAAATATGTCATCGTTCTTGGAGTAGTGCATGATGAGGGTGTGTAGGAGAGGTAAACCAACAATAAATGGTTATAATTTAGGAAGGGAAAAATGGCCAAAAAAGAGAAAATTAGGGGGCTAACATCCTCCCATCCCTAAACTATTATGTGCTCTCATAGAACTCTTTACCTCTGCAAAAAACTTCAAAACTTTGAGCATTCTAGCTCAATCTTTCTCTCGCATACTGTCATCACCCTGCAATGTTTCAGACTTCTTTTTTTTATGTTCTTTAATTTCTTTGTCACTTTTTAAAGTCTCCTAAAACATTATGTAGCTCGACACTTCTACAATTTAACTTCTCTTTTCCTTTTCTGGATCTTTGCCATCGATTCTCCTCTGCTCTATTCTTTATCCTCCTACACTTTGGCTACAAGCTGCTCTAAATTCTACACTTGAAGCTCTAACTCAACTACTCGAGTAGCAGGAGTTACCAAATCTTTTTCCTTTTCTGTTTCAGTAAGAGCCATGTCTTCCTTGGGGACCTCCATATCCTCCATGTTTACATCAGGAAACTCTTCTCCCTCTAGTCCCTCTTCTTCTGGTTCTTCCCCCTTTGGTTCTTCTTCTTCCGGTTCTTCCTCCTTTGGTTCTTCTTCTCCCGCCTCTCCTTTTTTGGCTTCTTCTTCTTCTTCTATGGGTTCTGCCTCTTATTTTTCGAATTCCACCTCTTCTTCTTTGGATTCTTCACCTCCTGCTTCTTCTTCTTCTTCTGCTTCTTCGTCATCTAGTTCTTCTTGTATTGGTGCAGGAGGGGATTCCACGCCCTATGGGGACTATGGTTCTTTGCCTGCATAAGAGACTTTACTCTTTTTCTAGGGCTTTTTGATGAAATCTGCCAATAGAGCATCATCTTCGACCTCTGCAAACTCTGCAACATCTGTAAGGATTGACAGGTTGTCATTTTCGGGCGTAGAAGGGGTCTCTTCAGCTGGTGTGCTAGCTGTCTTCTTATTTGAAGATGAGGCCTTTTCTACTTTTTCAAATTGTTTCCTTTTTTCACTAGTGCAAGAAGGACTTCCCTTTTCATTTTTTCTCAGGCCCTTACTTGTGCTAGTGGGGTCCTCTATCTCCTTTCACTTCTAGCTATTTCAGGACTAATTTTTTTATCAGGTCGTGATGATATAACCTTGTGTCGGCCTGGTCTGCCCTTTCGTCCTGTACAATTTTAGCCATTTTCTCCAAGATCTTAAGCACAAAATAATGGAAATTCATCCTCCACTAGACGTGTCCGCCGGCTTCAAAATGTTACAACATTCTAAAATGATATACCAAGGTGCGGGTATATCTTCCCTCGCAAGTCACAAACTTTTGTAAGATGAAAATGATATATTTCCATTGTCCTAGCAGGGCACTACGTGGAACTCCTACCTTCCAGTCTACCTCTATCTTCTTATCAATGACGAAATGCTACCAACACTTCCTTTCTAGATTCTGATTCTTGAACCACTGTTCACCAGTGTTCTCCAAGCTTGTTGCTGTTGCTATGAATTCTTCTGTAACTTTAAATTTCGCAGGCCCAATTTTCACTTGGCTATTTCTAAAACTCCTTGCAAACTATAAAGCCACTTATTTATCATGCCTGTCAAACTTCTACAAGAATGAAAGAAAACCTGAGTCTTGTAATAGTGCAAAACTATTGCAATACTCGGCAGTCTACTCTATTTTGTTGAGAAACGAGGGTTCATTCTGAACAGGAGGCATCACTGCTTAACAACTATGAACAATTGAGTTCTAAAATTTTACATGCAATACTGAGGAAATCGGTACTTATAAATAGCAATCCAACTATCCACCATCCTTTCCATCATATCACCGGTTCATTCGTCGTAGATGCATGACATCTTTGAGGTCAGGCTGGATTGGTACGTGTGGCAGTGTTTTAACGGCTAGGTGAGGTAATAATTATGAGTGAAGGAAGTTTAGGATTATGGCGTAGAGGGGTGATTATGTCCAAGCAACGATTAAAATATTTCCACATTCCTTCATAATTCAAAATAGAACTTAGAATTCATTAAAAAAGATCATGATTTCTAGCTTAAAAACACCTTGTACTTTAAATAATTTTCTCCTAGTTAGTATGATAGCATAAGTACTCATCAGTTAAGTGAAAGGGCTTCATTAAAATTTTCATGATAACCACTTTCCTATGTTGTATGTTATAGAGATAACTTGTACTATGTTGCTGACGGGGTGCATTCTTTTACTGATATGCTTGCACCGCTTCAATTATGCTATTCTGGTGGTACCATTCTGCTTGCTTTATCATATAGGACTAGATGTTTGCACTAGTGCAAGCATAATATCTAAAAACAGGGAATTTAAATAATATAGGTTGGATTTCCACATGACTTCCTCAACTTATACTGAAAATTTTCTTTGCCCTTTCTTGATGCTTCAGAGCATCTCCTTTTTCTCTTTGTGTGCGAGATCTTGCAATAAATTCATGAGGGAATAAAGAAGTGGGAAAAGGGAATTTTCAGAATGGGAAGGAATTATGTTATAGGGATTCCATGAATAGTATCAAAAGAGGGAATAAACAGAAGTGGGATAGGGAAAAAATTTCAAGGGTAAAGTGGAATTTCTTTGAAGCGGACAAGGTAAATTTTAGAAGAAGGTGGGAAGTTTAACCATTCTGGGATTGAAGAAGAAAACTGAGGGAATATTATGAAAGTGGAATATGAAGAAAGGTAGAAAAATTTCTGGGAAGAAAGGTAGAAAATTTTCTAGATGTTCTGCCTGCACTAGTGCAAGAAAAAATAACTGTAGTGAAAGTTAAGCATTACTTGAATAAAAATATCCATGCTCATTACCCCAACTGTATAAAGGTTGGTTCTGCTGAACCTATTTTTACTTGGTGGTTGCTAGCATATCTAAATATCAAGCAACGTTTTCTTTTTAATAGAAATTTTTGATCTTTCTACCAGCAAGCTGGTTTTGAGGTTGATCCTTCTGTAATCATGTCAGTGAACTGATTTTCATAATTACAGGAAAATATTTTGTCTTTAATTTTTTTTTTTTTAAGAAGAAAGAGAATTCATGTTTTCAAAAGGTTGGTATTACCATTCACCACTACCGTCCCAAATTGATGTTGGACTTGTTGTGTAAAATCTTTCTTGGTAGGTGGCTGAAAATACTTCTTTAACCTGTGTCCTTTTAACCTGTGTCCTTTTACCAGGAATACTGAATTTTGTCCATCAATAGTTTTAACTTCTACCACCCCATTCTCAAATACTCAGATCACTTCATAAGGTCCCATCCAATGTGTATGGAATTTCCCTTTAAATATTTTAAATCTATAATCATAAAGGAGCACCCAATCACCTGGTTGGAATTGCTTTTTTTGAATAGACTTGTCATGCCACATTTTACATTGCTACTGAATTAGGATGTTCTGCTGAACAACATCCCTACGAAATTCATCTAGCTCATTTAATTGGAGAAGACATTGTTGTTGTGCCTCAGAGAGATCTAGTCCTAACTGAACTGTAGTTCTGAAAGTTTTGATTTGGAATTCAATTGGTAACAAAACCTGTTTGCCATATACCAGCTCATATGGTATATGTCCTGTGTTATTTCTCCAAGTGGTTCTCCAAGTGGTTCTGTATGGTTGGATTTCCTATGCTGGATCTTATATTGCTCCATCACACCCTATACCAGATTAGAAATAAAATGTGGACCATTGTCAGAAACAATTTCTCTAGGCACACCAAATCTAGTAAAGATTTCAGTAAAAAGAAAATCAACAACAACTTTTTTTGTAGCAAAAGAAACAACTTTAGCTTCTACCCATTTCGTAACAAAATTTGTACAAACCAAGATATGCTTTTTACTTAATGATGTTAGATTTATTGGCCCTATAAAATCAATAGGCTATTTTTCAAATGGCTCAATCATAACTTGGGGGCATAAAGGCATTTCATTGGTTTGATTAGGTTGGCCCATTCACTGATGGCTATCACAATGCCTAACATACTGTTTGACATCCTTAAACAAGGAAGGCCAAAAGTAACCAGTACAGAATACTTTATATGTAGTCCACTTATTAGCGAAGTGGCCTCCACAAGGTTCATCATGAGTAGATTTTAAGATGTCAAACACTTCCCCCTCTCTTACACACCTATGGATAATTAGATTTGGACAAGTGTAAAAGAGATATCCTTGAATCCAGGAATACGTAGCACTTTTCTGAACAATACTCCGCTTTTCACAAGCAGACATGTGGGGTGGTGTTTTCCCAGTAACCAAGTAATTAGCAATGTCAGCAGGCCATGGGGAATTTGTTGACATAACAAAAATATGTTCATCTGGAAAATCATCATTATCAGGAGTTACTTCACTAGGATTATCTAATATAGAAAGAAAATATGCTACAACATTAGATTTTCCTGGTCTATCAACAATGGTAATATTAAATTCCTTCAACAATAGTAACCACCTAGTCACTCTATCACTAGTTAATGGTTTATTAACCAAATATTTAAGTGCGAAATTATCAGTATGTACAAATACTTCATATCATGTAATGTAGTGCCTGAACTTATTAATTGCAAAAATTACAACTAAAAACTCTTTCTTTGTAACTGTATAATTTAATTCAGCGGAAGACAAATTCTTACTAATAAAATAAATAGCATATGATTGTTTATTTACTCTTGTCCTAAAGTTGTGCCAATAGCCATATCTGAAGCATCAGAGGAAATATGAAAAGGCAGAGACCAGTTAGGACCTCTTAAAACTGGTGCATATACTAACTTTTCCTTCAATGTTTCAAAATACTGTTGGCAGGTTGTAGTGCAAGAAAATTCACTATCCTTAGCTAGAAGTTGGAAAAGAGGAGTAGCTATCTTAGAAAAAATTTCAATGAATATCCTATAGTAACCAGCATGTCCTAAAAATCCTCTTACTTCCCTTTGAGTTTTGGGTGCAGGAAGATGCAGAATGATTTCGATCTTTGCTAGATCAACCTAGATACCTTTACTAGAAATCAAATGGTCAAGTTCCACTCCCGCTTTGCACATTGATCTACATTTCTTATCACTTAAGGCAATCTGGGCTTCCTGACAAGGAAGAAGTACTTTTTCCACATTTTCGAGAGCTTCCTGAAAAGAATCACCAAACACAGAAAAGTCATCCATATAAATTTCTGCAAATTCTAGATTGGCAAATATGGCCAGGACTGCCCTTTGAAAGGTAGCTGGGGCATTACATAAACCAAAGGGGAGCACTCTATAAGAAAATTTACCCCTTGGACATGTAAAAATAGTTTTATCCTGATCTTTGGGTGCAATCTGTATTTGGTTATAACCACTGAAGCCATCCAAAAAGGAAAAATATTTCTTTCCTGCAAGGGTATCAAGCACCTCATCAATGAAAGGGAGAGGGAAGTAATCTTTGAGAGCGACTTTGTTTAATTCTCCTTAATCAATACAAATATGCCATCTTCCATCTTTCTTAGGTACTGCCACTAATGGAGAGACCCACTAATTGTTGGAAATAGGATAGATAAAACCAACATCTAAGAGTTTTTTTACTTCTTCCTTCACATTATATCTTAGAGTTGGATTCATTCGCCTTTAGGGTTGTCGGACAGGTCGGGCTCCTTCTTGAATATAGATATGATGTGTACAAGTTTCAAGGGGGATTCCCTTCATATCTTCATAGCTCCATGCAAAGGCACTAAGATGGTTTTGCAACAAATTCACAAGCTGCTCTTGCTGAGATGAGTTCAAATCTGAACAAATATACAAGGATTTACTGGGGCTAATCTCAACAAGATTAGTATCAGGCTCAGGAGTACTCAAGGGGGTGGTCAAATGCAGTGGTATAGAAGAATGAGAATCATGGTTATCTTGAAAATCTAGGTTGAAAATCTGGCTCAATAGCTCAAAATTAGGCATAGTGTCTAGATTATTCAGGAAATATTGAATCTCATCTTCTTGTGAAGGCCTAGTATGTTGATGGATAAAGGAAATGGGTTAAGTCTCCTCATCACTACTCTAATCCAACCATAAAGTATCTCGAAGGTCCTAAATGGAGCTGGCAGGGGGTATAAGGTAACTTTCTTCCTAGAATCTCCATACGAAATATACATATCACTGGAGTGGCATCCAATATATGCATCGGTTGTAGCAAGCCATGGTCGAACCAAGATCAAGGGATGTCCTCCTACTGGGTTTTTTGGCTAAAGCCAATGAAATCCGTAGGATATTCCCAAGAATCTAATGAGATAATCACATCGTCCAATACTCCTTCTGGCTTAATTTTAGATCTATCTGCTAATTCAAGCACAGTGGGAGTAGGGCGAAGATGAGATAACCGAAGTTGATCCATGGTTTGCTTAGTCATGACATTAATGGTTGCTCCCAGGTCTATAAGAACATTAGAGACAAGGAAATTACCAATCTAAACTGAGACAATTGGGTTTTTGGGATCAATATATTTTTCCATAGACACACATCCCGTCATCAACTCTGCTGCCCTACCAACAAATTGAATGGTTTGGGGTTCCAATTTCTTCCTCCCGAGTTTCTTGAGATAGAGTTCATTAATGATCTTGGTACAAATAGGGATCTCTTTAATGGCATGGAGCAAAGGTATCTTAATGAAAAGATTCTGAAGCTCCGATGCCAAGCTAGTCTTAGAAATAGGCTCACTTCTTTCCATTACTAGCCTCTCTGGGAAGGGAGGCTGGTTGGAAGAAGATGACAAGGATTCAGAGGGTAAGGGATACTTAATGACAGCTTTCAGAGAATGATTAAGTGTTTCCTCTTCTTCTTTCTCTTCAACAATCACTTTGGGTTGCTTCTGATTTTCTGGTGTTACAGTCCTTCCCTGTCTTAATTGAATATCATGAACCCCAACTAGAATAGACTGGTACTCAAATAAAGGTGGCTTTGTTACATAGATCATTTGCACTGCTTTATTATTGTTAGGATTGGGCATAGGTTGAGCAGACAACTAAGGAGGTCGAAAAGGTGGAGGTAAAGGTAATGGTGGAGTAGACTGACTCAGAGGTTGAGGCATTGGATAAGGTGTATGTGTAGATGGATATGACTACAAGGGTGGCTGGTAGGAATATGGAGAATGAGTTGGCCCTCTCCAACCTTGTTGCTTTGGTTGAGAAGGTTGCCCATGCTAATATTGGTTTCCATACTGCCACTGCTGATTAGTGTTAGGATAAGAATATCCATGTGAATTATAACCAAAATAGTGTGGAGAAAATTCAAGAGCCATACCTACACCTACCTGAGGCCAGTTTCTTTTTGCTCCCATAGCATACAATTTTTCAGCTTCAGGCTGTCCCCCTGTAAATACAACTTTAAGTCTTGGTATAGAGGGACATTTTTCTATGATATGGTATTCTGCACAAATAACACACTTATTAGTTTCTTTCAAATTCTCTAGGAGGATGCTTGTCTCTACATTTAGGACAGAAAATACCTAATGACTCTTGTTCCTTCATGAGTGTTTGCTGAAAATTTAAAGAGGCCAACTGTTTGGTAACAGTATTCATTATATCAGTTTTCATGTTTTCCATTTTATTTTCTAGTCCAATAATCATAGCATTAGTAGATTCGGTTTTTCTATTTCTATTTCGAGTTCGTCTACTAGATCTATACTGATTTCTTGAAAATTTCCTGCATAATTCACAAATTTGTTTGAAGGTTTGCTGAGAAATATCACCTTGTCCTAATAGATTTAAATTATTTCTAGCATTATCAGTAAGTCCCCTTAGGAACACGGTTCTAATAGTATTGGAATCAAGCTTAAGTTTTGACCTTTGTAAAATATACAAAAATCTTTCGAGGTAATCTTCGAGAGTTTCATCATCATCCTGTATGATTGTAAAAATCTCATCCTACATGTTCTATGTTTTGCAATATTCTTGATATTTACATAAAAACACTCTCTTCATCTAATCCCAAGAGGCTATAGTGTTTCCTCCTAACCCCATAAACCAGCATAAAGATGAGTCCTTGAGAGTAATAGGAAATAATCTTAGCTTTTGAGCATCAATTGAATAATCATAACTTCTACACAAAATATCAAACTTGAATAAAAAAGAGTCAGGATCTTCATGAACTTTACCATGGAAATGAGGGAGAGCTGATGGTGGAATATTATTCATTTGTGCCACAGTATTGGGGTCCACAATTGGAAACACAAAAGTGGATTGTTCCCCACCTACCTGGTTTTCACCAGTCCCTTCCACATGATCTTCATGGTATGCCATTGTTTCCCTTTTTCTCCCAATAGAATGAACCACACTTGAGCTGTTGTCACTAGAATCTAGGTGGATTGTTCTTGCATGATGGACTTGAATTGGATTGGGCTTCTTGCTCACAAAAGGAGACCCAATATGAGAATTGTTTTCAGAAGTCTTTTGGTCCTTAGTGTGCTTTGAACCCCTACCTTTTCTAGGCATTCATTTCAAAAAAGAAAGAAAAATAACAAACAACTTATAATAAAGAATGTTGTCAGAAATCAATCAACACCAGTAAAATTCCTTCAAAGAAGTTTTTCTTGTGAAAAAATAAAGGAAGAATTACCTCTATTGTATAATAAAAAAATTCCTACCAATTCAAATCACCTCCCCAGCAACGACACCAAAATGTTGGGTGTAGGAATTACACTTAATAAAACTCCCCAACACTTAAATTGTCAACTCGGGGGATTCGTAAACTTAGAGACAAAGCACAGGCAATGCTAGAGATGGTATGAATATTTCTAATGTCAATCCCTACTTTCTTTAAAGGAAATATTTCAGAATCAAACTAAAGAGGGAAAAAGGCAACTTGAACCATCAAAATCATCTAAGGCTGTAACAAGGAAGAATGCATTTGCAAAAGAGATTTAGAAATAAAGGGGCAATCACTCTAGCTAACTATTGATTAACTACTGAGTATGTGTTTTCTCTAGTAGAGACACTTTAGCAATCTCATCAGATGGGCCCTTCAAACTTGCTTATGAAAAGATTTCCTTCTTGCACTAATCTATCCTGCACTATCGCAATCTGCTTGCACTAGTGCAGGAACAAAGATTTTATGCGGAGGGTATAAATGGTGTCTATACTAAAAGCGTTTTGCTTCTTGTAAGGGCTTGAACCTTTTCAGGTTCAGAGCACTCAGATCCCGTGGCAAGAAACTAGTTCTTGGACCAGATCAGAGCTTCTTGCACTTGGCATTTAATTCTTGAAATAAGTGCTTAGTCACTGCAAGTGTTATTATATTGTGAAATCCAATTACACACATAAAAATGAATGTTTCTGATTTTAACAGAGTGCATAAATAAAGCAACAATCCATATAATTTATCCTGTCATGAAGTAGTAATGAAAGCAAGAAAACTACTGGAAGTAAACTAAAAAGGCTTATTGCATCACACCAACATGCACTGGTGCAGGTTCATTTCTCCTGCTTGGACTAGACGAGGAAAACCAATCAAACAAAACTGTAGAAAATGAATAGCGCACCAACGTGCACTGGTGCAAGTTTATTTCTCCCGCTTGGACCAGGCGGGGAAAACCAAATCAAACAAAACTGCAGAAAATGAATAGCACACCAACATGCATTGGTGCAAGTTTATTTCTCCTGCTTGGACCAGGCAGGGAAAACCAAATCAAACGAAACTGCAGAAAATGAATAACACACCAACGTGCACTGGTGCAAGTTTATTTCTCCTACTTGGACCAGGCGAGGAAACCAATCTAAAATTAGATGCAGGAAAATGAATTTTAACTACTCCACGCCGTGGATCCACTTTCACTCAATAAGAATACATGTGGTGTAAATTAAATCACACTTGACAATATAAACATAAATTACAAGAAACGGAAAATAGGGTAAACGTACTAGTTGACTGGGCCCTAGCCAACTAGCATGTTTCCCTTTCATATAGAAATGCTCCTCAGTATTTTATCAATTCATCAGCTTTCAAACACAGAAATACGATTTATGAAACATGAGGCAGAGCTCACTTCTTATTAATTCATAAAGGCAAATACATGCATGAATACATAGTCCAGTTGGGCGATAACAAAATACAAGCCTGTTACCACCTCCCTGGTTATATCTCTATTCTATACAATCTTCTATAAAAGACTATCATGTCCTATTTACATTCTTCGTTATATAGTTGTTTGGCCGCAGGCCAAAAAGATCATTTAACCGATTACATAATTGATGTGCAGAATTTAGCTTCTTGGCCTTCAAAATTAGGCAGTTCAACAAAACTAGCTGTAGCCAATCTCCAACTGTTCGTTCTTCATAAGTTCGATCTTGACTACCTTTGGATTTCCTTGTTGTTGTGGCTGGAGATTTGCTACCTTCAGATCTATCTTGCTATCATGGTTGAAGTGGCACAAAATGAGGTGGTGATCAAGGAGAGTCTGGATCTGCTGCAAAGATTCGTTGTGCTGGCACGAGTGCGAGATACGATCCTGCACTAGGATCAACGATCATGGTAAGCACTTCACTACCAAACAAACATTGGAGATATCGGTAAGTTACAAAGTGATTATAAGCAATAAATCATGTAATAAATAATTAATTAATGTTAAGTTAAGTTAATAATATGAAATATAAAGTTCATATGAAATATGTCATCGTTCTTGGACTAGTGCAAGATGAGGGTGTATAAGAGAGGTAAAACAATGGTAAATGGTTATAATTTAAGAAGGGAAAAATGGCCAAAAGAGAGCAAATTACGGGGATAATAGGGTCTTGATTTGGAACTGCAACCACTGTTCCTTAAGGTATAAGGCATATGATTTAGCTGGCATCTTGCACTAGATTGCTTCCGAAGAGAGACTAGCCATACATGCATTTCTTGCAGCTATCCTTTCAACCATGAATTTTCTGTCTCTAACTAATTTCTCATTATGGCCTCTCTGTCTCTCAAGATACTTAATTCTCTACCCATCTCCTTGAACTTCTCCTCCATGTGACCAATGTCTTCCACCCCCTTGGATTTGGAAATCTGCATCCATCGATGAGTTCTCGCTCTTTCCTTCTCAAGCTTAAAGAATAGTGGAATAGGAAATTTTTGTGGAATGACCCTGCACCCTTCAATAAATCTGTAGTAGGAGTCAAGGCTAGGTTGGGGGCTATGTTCCTTTAATTCTGGGTCTTCTTCTTTAGTTTCTTTCTGTAGGCTTCCCTCCTTATCCAATTTTTGAGTCTCTTGTAGGTTTAGCAGAGTATCCTGTAGGACTGCTTCAGCATTCTGTAGGTCCTGCTGTGTAACTTGTAGGGTTTCTTTCCCTTTGGATGAGGTGGATCTAGTTATAGGCCTTCTAACATAGGTGATAAGAGACTTAGGAGGAGGGTTTAAAGGGTTACAAGCTTCGGAACCTAGTCACACGAAAGGTTGTGTACAATTGACATGTGGTGTTCAGAGAAGTGAAATATGTTATTAAACATGAAGTCCAACTAAAGGAACCTGTGAAGATAGAGTTTGAACTAAAGGAGGAAGAATCAAACTCTGTAGTGGAGGAGGAATCAGAAGATGAAGAGCCACAAACTTCGGCTGTGAGAAGATTAGTTCGAGAAAGAAGGCAGCCAGAAAGGTATAGTCCATCTGCTTTCTGTTCAATTGCTTTGTCTATCACTGATGATGATCCCAGAACCGTGAAGGAAGCAGTGGATTCAGAGGATGGAACACTCTGGAAAGAGGCCATCATTGATGAAATGGCATCTTTGCAATGAGGCGTTTTGGGGGTACGTCCAAAAGCAAATCCATGAGGGCTTAGGCCCAAAGTGGACAATATCATACCATTGTGGATATGTGTGGTGTTCAAAGTCCTTACAAGTGGCATCGGAGCCAAGTTCGAAGTTAGCCAAGTGGATGAATCCTCAAAATGCTGAACGAAGGTGGTGGGCCCTGGTAATATCACAATGGGATCCGTGGATGAGCTCGGTTAGATAGGCGGTGTGCTCCGGATTCTTCATGGACGTGTCCTAGTCCCAACATGGTGAAGAGGAGTTGACCTGGGATAGAGCAAGCTCTCGAGGCAGGGGATGCTCCATGTAAGGCGTGTACTTC
>APFE031001547.1:134452-148319 GCA_000404065.3 Pinus taeda | reverse complement strand
GACGATATGGTTTTTGGTCCATGGTATTGGATTCTTCAGCATGTATAAATATGTATTATAACATTGAAAGGTACATAATGAAAAATCAAGCTGGTAGTCCCGGTTTTGGGATCCATGGGAAGATCTCTATGTATATGTGTTTAATGTGTTATGCTCTCACATTGTTTATTTTCTGTCTTTTGGAATTCGTATGCAGGTAATTTCTGTATAGGGTTAAAATCTACAGGAAGAGTTCTGGGAACTTCACTAAGCATTCGAGTGTTGGTGGTCATCTGTAATCCACTGCCCTTTATACCAACATTTCATAGAGCACATCCAGCCTAGTGTTGCAATGCATTTTTGCACATTTTGTATTATAGCTCTCTTCTTGGGCTCATACATAACCCTTCGAATTAAGGCTGGGAATGTTGGACACCTAATCCTCTAAGGGTTGGTGTGGAAGCTAAACAACCAAAAGGAGTCCAAGGGACCACTTGGAATATGAAACCAAGGGTCACTCTTATGTATTATAAATATGTATCATTATGAATAATAAATACAATCTCAGGTTTATCCTTCCTATTTTGTTTCTGCCATGTGTGTGTTTAACAAAGGTCATAGTAATCATTGAGCTACTTGGATTAGCTTTCTTATTCTCAAATCTAGATTTCTAGAACTCCTTTGTGGCACAGAACAATAAATTTATGCTATTTTTTAGATCATGCTAATGAGCTTCAATCGAGTTGGTTCCACTTTCATTAGAGAAAAAAACCATTATAGTTCATAAAAAAATTATCCCATTGCATTTGCACTTGATTAGGTTAAACATTTTATGGATTTAATAGCTCAATAGTTCTCAAATTTCTAGATTTTTGACTAGTAATATTTTGTTATTTTTTAGCATGGGTTAAAATAGGTCTTTTTGAGTGATTCCACTTGGAATGGGGACCTAAGATATCATAGTCAATAGAAAATATTGTCCCATCAAATTTGAATTTTATTTTCTTAGTCATTCGATGAATTATAATTTTGTATAGTAAATTTGTAACATCATGTAGTAAAACAGGGGATCCTATATGAGAACTAGGAGATCCTGTAGGAGAACTAGTACATCCTATAGGAAATCCTGTAGCGGCCCGTTTTGATCCTGAATTGAGAAAAATCATCATTGAAGCTGGGATTAGGCTCCTACTTGACCTCCAAGCCATCAAAATCATTCTACCCCTCTTCCTCCACACCTGTCTCCCCTACCAAAGATCAAAGAAAGATTAACATTTTCATTTATAAAGCAAACTTTTTTTAAAAAATGAGTTCTTTTATATTTACACATGCACACAACAGTTAGTACTCTCTAAATTAGATTTCATGCTTAGATTAGTTAAAACATCACATGTGACAAATAGGATTAAAATAGGGTTCTTTTGCAAGAAAAGTGTGTTAATAAGTGGATAGAGGGTTTCATGTTTCTTTACAAGCATTTTTAAATTTAGTCTTTTATTCCTGAAAATAGGCAACATTTCTTTTCTCTCATGATAGAAAAATAAGGACACATTGTATGCTGCACATATAGTGTTGATACCTCTTAAGTTTGTATGAACCCTGGGTTGATAATTAAAGCTAGTAGCCTTGGGAGTTGCAGCATTATTGTTGCAATACCAAGGCTCATCAAGGTGCACACTAAAAAATAATTCGAAGGCTAAAATTTGGGTAACATGATCAAATCTTATAAAAATCCCACAATTTTGGATTACTACCATGCATATTTTGGAATTGTAAAGTGGAAAAAAATGCATATTTACATATCAACATTTTTAGATTGGGATCCTACTATTTGGTCTTCTAGCTTTGGGGAAGAAGATTCCCAAGGTAAAGGGCATGTTGGGTGTTTGACGACAACATATTTATCATGTGGTATATTCTATATACATTAGATATTTTATGTGTAAACACTTTTTTTTGTAGTAATGTTTTAGTCCTTGGGTACTCCACACTAATGATTGTAAAGGGATAATCTCTTGTAATAAGTGCCTATGTACTATGATAGGAAACAAGTTTCCAACCTTCTTTTGTATTTCATATCATTTCAAGTGTCAATATAATAATAGTTTCTTTTGGGTAGCTCTTCCTCCACTACATTTCGAAATCCACAGTTAGGTGTGTAGATAACCCCAATACTTGTATTTGGGTCTCATTGTTGTTACTTTGAATTCCAATATATCTTGTCTCCATTTCATTTTTATGTTCATATCTATATTTTAATTGTAGTTTTCTAGTACAATATATTGGTTCTCTTCCATTCCTAATTGTTTTATATATTTAAATTTCCTAGATTAAATGTTACATGGTGCATCACTCTTAGCAACACCAAAAAAATGATAGACATTTTCCACTTTGTCAACCATCGAAAATAGTAGTAGCTAAATATAATGCATTGTCAATACAAGAACAAGAGAGGTACAAAATTACAAGGGATGTAACATTAATATTGATAAGAAAAAGAACAAGAACACATTTATCACTTGGCAACCACCAAGCCTTTCAATAATTCTACACATAATGAATGTAATCTATAATTTGTCAATATCCCATGCCTATATGGTATGCAAAATAGGTGTATTTGTTAAGGTAGTTAACCTATCTCTGATGATCAAATATATGCTACATTATGATTAACCCTATTGTTTGTGAATAACAAAAATATTAATAATTACATCAACTGCAAGCCTAAAAACCACAAAGACAATGACCTTGAAATACATGGGAATAATATTCGTAGATAAAGGACAAAGTATAATGTATCAAAAAAAAACCATCCATTGTGTATTGTGTTAAATCTCCTAGCCAAACTCAACAAAAAGTAATATTCTAGAAAGAATACAAGTCCTCACGATAAGTTCAACATTATCCTATTACTTAATGAGGCAATTACATGACCAATGTTTGAAACTAAAAGAAATCAATCTAATTGAAATAAATATCCAAAAATGATGAATTGAGCTAACAAGTTGCAAATTGTTTATATATACATGAGGAAATTCTAGCCTTTGGACAAACAATAATTCAACGTGTCTCAACCACTCCATAAAATGTGCACCAAATTAACTCTTTGGACATCAAGATTCACAAAATTCCATGAGATATCCACTAAATAATGAATCTATATTGAGAATGCAATATAGTTGGTATAGAAAGTTCAACTTACACTACCAAATAAATTCTTTTGAGGTGGAACTACACACACATAACCTCAAATTCTATCAAATATGTACAACAAGATGAAAAATATGATATGAAAAGATACTTTGTTGCATAACACTACTTGTATAGGTTGTGTTTCATGAATTACTCATAAATAATAAACAAGGGGAGTTTTTTTTCTCAAGGAATACAAAAATAGGTAGGCATGATTGCAAGATATGGTGAAAGGAAACATGCAAGAAATAGAAAAAGGGTATAGATGTTTCTATCCTTTTGAAATTGTTTTTTTCTTAAAAAATAGGTACATACTATTCTAGTTAAGGAGAAGGAGACAAACATGGAATTGAACTATTCTATTCGCTAATGTCAATCCACTCAACAATAACATGTAAACATAATAAAATTATAGTAGTAACAACATTGTAATCAAGACTAAAGGGTAGGTCAATAGTTGAGATTTGTAATAGTAAAAGATAGGATGCATCATGCATTCTCCTAGAATTTGAAAATGTGGGTTTTTTGTTTTAATTAAAGTTTCAGTCAAGAAATATACCAAGGCATGTTCACCTCATTGTTGAAATTTATAAGTCTGACACATCAAAAATCCCTACTGCATTATCTAGTTTATTATCTCCTCCTTGTTCTTTCCATTAACAAGTTATTTATAAATATAAATACCAAAATAAACACAAATGCATCCTCAATACATATACAAATCTGAATCTAAAATATCTGAGACAATCACACAAGAGACACCATTATATTTGGACAATCATCCCTGGAAAAACCCAATGCAGGAAATCGATGCAACAGATATGAGGGTTTTATTATTATGCAACTTTTTGAATACAACTAAGGTGCCAAAATGGCTCACCCTTCAGAGAATTTTCGTGGCAGAAGTACCTCTCCTCAGAGACAAATATTATGGCTGATTAGAAACTAGATGATTGATCCCACAACAACTTCAACAATTCCTTAGTTGAACAATGAAAGATGCTCCAAGCTTCTCTCTGGAACTGCGTCACCCTCCAGGGACTACACCATCCTCTTTTGCTCTGTGTCTACCTCTCAGCTCCTAGTGTGCCCCATGAAAGTTCCTCAACGTTGCTTCTTCAACTAGCGTCAGCTCTGCTATCCTTTGATGCTTCTACGTTAGCCTCTTGGCCCTCTGTGTCACATGTGCTAGCCTCCCCAGCTTCGTGTCAACCTTCCAAGGCTCTGTGCTATCTCTCTAGCACTTTCTTTGCCTCTCTGATATGTATTCTCAACCTTCTTGCGAACTACCCTTCACTGCTACAGATCAGTAACTTGATTTCTTAGCAAACACTGCCTGAGAAAATCAAATTCTTGATTAACTCGGTGTATCTCCAACTGACCCTCAAGCCTCCTCTTATACTTTTACTGTTGATGATTCAATGGTCAATATTAATTACCTAATCAATTGCTAATATTAGATTTGTCTTGATCCTCATCATTTAGAACTTTCTCCCCCATTTTAATATCTCTCCATCCAGGTGGAATTTCCCCAAATGATTTCTAAATCTTAGAGATATCGCATTCATTAGCATCTCATCCAATGTTCATGGATATAGCACATCCGATTCTACCACAAATCAACACTCCCTCTTAGTAAGGAATGTGATCTAGTAATGCTCCACCACTTAAACATCACACTAATCCTCCGCGATGATACCTGTGTTGATGCTTGGCCTATTGTTTCACATCCTATGCACTACTACTCGTTGTACTACTTCCCATGATGCTACCACTGCCAGTACTACATTTTTACTACAACTCCCTCTTGTCATGCTACCCATGCTACCCCTAGCACTACCACTACTAACTACTGAATAACAACTCAATTACTGAGAAGTAGGTAACTGAATTCTCCTAAATACTGAGATCCCATTCAGTTTAGAAGCCTCGTGATGATGAAGCTGCCTCTTCTATTATCCTGTGCTCCCTTTACTACAACTACATTGCTCCATACACCTATGTGCCTCTCGCACTGCAACAACTTCCACTACACTACCTCAAAATTATACACCCAAGCACTGCCTTGCTGCTCCACTACACTTTGCTCCACTCGACACCTATCATCATGTTACTATCGTTAATGGCTCCCGTAGACAGATGTGATCCAAGAGTTTGGTCATCTCAAGGATCCTTCCCCTAGTATGTAGTCCTCCTGACTACAACTTGATGTCTCCCCACCTCTTCTCTAGAGGTGCATGAGCACTCATGCCACAATCGTCATTAGTATTAATCTCTTTCTCCTTCTTAGCTAGAGATTCCTTTGAATCGAAAGCCTCTCCCTAGTTTTTCTTCTTGGGACATTGGGATGCATAATGTCTGAGCTCCCCACAATGGGAGCACTTAACCTTGAAGATGTATTTTTTCTTCCTCTTCCCTTGTTATCCCACTGATGCTAAAGCTGCATCCTCCTCCTCATATTTCTTGACTTGATCTCCCTCACCACTACTCCCTGCCTTGGTCATCCTCTTGATCTCTTCTTGTCAAAGAGTTTTCCACATCTCCTCCCAACTGAGAAGAGTAGCCCTACCAAAAATACTTTGGACAAATTTCTTCCACTCCTCGGAGACTGTATTCAAGGCAATCCTAACCATAAACTCTGGATCTGGAGCCCGCAAGAAATTATTTGTTGAGTCATTCCTGGACCACCCAGTTGGTTATTAGAAGGGTAGAGCTATCTTCTCTCCCTTCTACATCTAATATGACCTCAACTAATTCTCCAATATCATCTTCCACTGTATAGAAGAGCCCTGATATAAGGTGGTCACGGTGTCCCACATCTCCTTTGCTATGTTCTTCTCAGCAATATGTGGCATGACATGATATTTGACCCCATATATGATCACACACTTCACCATTTCCATTGCATCCTCATACTTCTCATTCTTAGTTGGGTCAACTCAGATAGCCACTACTTTCAAGGGTGTGTCCTTGATGCAATATCGATCCAGGACTACCAGGAACTTCACCTTCAAGATGAAAAAGTTAGAAGCCCCATCTAACCTGTCATAATCCCTCAGTTTTTTCACTACAATTTTAGCTCCTCTTATGGACTCCATCCGAGTCTTGACTCCCTCTTGGAAATCTCCCTCTAAGTCCTAATTTCACTCCTAGAAATCCTCTAGCCAACTTTCGAACCACTCCTCTCTAGTCCTCCTTTCAACTACAACTTGGATATAGATTCCTTGGTTAGAAATCCATCAAGGTAGTGATTCCCTCTACCTTAGATCTGTCTCCTCAGACATTTCTCTGATTCAAAAAAAAAAATCCACCAGCTCCTCAAATTACAATCTGCCCACACCTCCCCAGGCTCCAACAACTAAAGAAACTGATCCCTTCAGGCTCTGCACAATCTCGACAAAGGCTGAATCTACTCCTCCTGGCCACAACATTGATCCTTCATGGCTAAGAAATATGACCAAGCACTATGTAGGTTTGATCTTCCCCTCTCTACCTCTACATTGACCCTTCTCCTAGATCGCAATGCTGATGCAGGTTCTGCGTCACTTCTTCTCTAGCTGCTTCTTCTCTGGAACAACGTTGTCTCACAAGATAACTCCTACTACTGCAAATTTCATATTTCTATTGGTTCCTTTAGTCCTCCTGTGATCTACAATCCTCTGATACCATGTTAAAATTTCTAAGTCAGACACATCATAAATCCCTACTACATTATTTGGTTAATTATCTCTTACTTTTTCTTTCCATTAACAAGTTATCTATAAATATAAGTACTGAAATAAACACAAATGCATCCTCAACACATTTGTAGATCAGAAATTGAAATAACTGAGACAATCACAAAAGGGACACCATAATTTTTGGAAAATCATCCCCGAAAAAAAACCTAATTTAGGAAAAACATTGCAGTAGATATGAGGGTTTTATTATTATGTAGTTTTCTGAATAAACTAGAGTGCCAGAAATCACTAACCCTTTAGATAATTTCCTTGGCAAAATTAACTCTCCTCAGAGACAAATATTTCGGCTGATCAGCAATCGGATGATTGATCCCACCACATCTTCGATAGTTCCGTAGCTATTCAGTGAAAGCTGCTCCAAAATTCTCTCTGGAACTACACAACCCTCTAGGGATTGTATCACCCTCTTCTTCTCTACGTCTAGCTCTCAACTCCCAGTCTACCCCACGAAAGTCCCTTAGCGCTACCTCTTCAGCCTAGCGTCAACTTTGATAGCCTCTCTATAGCCTCTACTTCTTCTATGTCAACCTCTTGGTCCTCTACGTCAACCTCTTAGCCCTCTGTGTTTCCTGTGTTGGCCTACTCAGCCTCCGTGTCAGTCATGGCGTCGCATCCTCTTGTCAACCTTCCAAGGCTATGGGCTATCTCTCCAGTACTTTCTTTGCCTCTCTGACATGTATTCTCATCCTTCTACTGAGCTGCCCTTTGCTGCTACAGATCAGTAACTTGATTTCTCAGCAAATCCTGCCCCAGAAAATCAAATTCTTGATGAACTCAGTGTATTTCCAACTGCCCCTCAAGCCTCCTCTTATACTTTTCCTATTGACAATTCAACGGTCAAGATTAAGTCCCTAATCAATGACTAAGATTATATTTGGCTTGATCCTCGTCATTTATAACTTTTTCACCCATTTTATATTAATACACATTAATATTTTAATTTTCCCCTGTTTATACTTAGGAACCCCATTAAAAAATATTAATTATTTCAATATCTCTCCATTTGTGTGGAATTTCCCCAAACAATTTCTGAGTCTTGGAGATCTCATGTGCCTTAGCCTCTCCACCAATTTTCATGGCTAGAGCACATCCTATGCTACCTCAAATCAACACATACAATTAAAACAAAAGGATGAAGATTCTGAAACAAAAATATATTGAAAAAGAAAAATAAATCTACTATCTACTAAGTTGTCCTTTTACCATAGGAAAATTCTAATTCATTTCCCCATGTTCTAACAACAAAAGTGGTAGAATGTGGCCGTCAAGCACTAGGATGAGCACCACCATAAGCTACAAAACCCTCATGTAGAAATGAATGTTGTGAATCTAAAGCTGATGCATTTGGAATATTGCTATCAATGACAAGAGTAGAGGATGGGAATGACACCACTATTTCATGATCAACCTCTTTATTCCCATCATCTAAAAATTTAGTATTCAAGTGCTTTAAATCTAAGGCCCCATCATCCAAATTATCATTATCTTCATTGTTTCCCCAAGCCTTATATGTTCTATCACTTTGTTGCCTCACAATAATGGAACAAAAACCTCAAGTTTTAATGCACATAAACACATCATTCCTCTCAAGCTACAATTAGGCTATTACTCTTGAAATTTTGGGTGAAGTTGTAGGTGCTCCAATTCCTCTTTATAAAGTGTTCACAACCTTTGAAAGAAAATGTATCGCCAATTTATGCATTGGTATGTGGTTGAACCCTAATAAAAGGTCCACCATTCTATATGATTCATCCTATCTCAATATTTGATTTCATGAATAGAACTAATGACTCCATGGCCACTAATGTACAAGCTCAAAGTGTTGCATACTTGATCACACTCAATCCCATCACAAATTGTTTTTTGGAATTTAGCCATATAAACATTATGAACCTCTCAATTTGTGTGAGATTTACTCTTATCCCCATCCCCAACTATTAGTTGGGTCATCAATGATGTAGAGTAATAGTTTGGTGTTAGACATATGCGAAGGAATCTAGGAGTGAAACATCTAGATTATGTCATTGTTTAAAAATCTATTTTTTACTATTATCATACAAGACATCTTATTCCAACTCAACAATGTCTTTGATATAACCTAACATATTGTCCTTCCACTCATACACCTCTCCAATCACTTTTTAATCTAAATTTACAAACCAAATAATACTATATGTGAGCTTGTTGAATTGTAGAACAAACCTAACACGTGCCATGATTGATAATGATTTCCTTCACCTCCTAAAATTCCTGTCCATAAAATGTGGTTACTTACCTCACAGTCAAACCCTACTAGGAATCACACATCACTATAGTAGTGAATGCAAATGGTACCTTTAGAAGGCACCTGAAGGTGAGGTAATAACTAACAAATCCAATCTTTGTTTGTGATTTGTCAAAGTAGCCTATGGTATAAGAAGTTGTAACCTATGAGCATCTAAGCCATCAAAATCACTCGAGGATATCACCTCGTGTGGGCCACACCAACTCTTAACATATTGGGATGTTTTGGTGTCTCCTCCTAACTATTACCAGTTTCAAACCTTAGCCACCTTATAAAATGAAATGCTTGAAAGCCAATCACGCTAATAGGATTTTACATTTATAGACCTTTTTATTATTGTTGATATCAACTAACCTACTTTTTATTTTTTTTAATTATAATTCGTGGCATTCATCTAAAAATTAACTCATTCATCACTTAATTATTTGGTAGATAGGTTGATTCTTAATCATCACCATGTGGTTTGACATTCCATGCTAAAGTTGTAATGTCCTTCACAAAATTTTCCAATGTAGTTTCCAACGAGGATATTAACAAATTTTAGAATTCTTGCAAAAAATTTGAGGCATATATTAACATTTGGAAACAATTGGGATATATATTGTTTCTATCAGATAAATAATTGCATTCTAGAGAAAGCACACTTGTCCTTATTATTTCTATTTGTAATTTTAAGAATAATACAAGAGGATGTGAACACGACTCACGACTACCTCTCTAACCTCCATCACCTTCTCAAGAAAATATTTGGAGTGTGGATGCTACAATAATTCCACTTTTATAAGATCATTCTCTCTAACATATTTATAGGGTGTTATTGGATGTTTTTCATCCCCATTTTGAATGGATTTGAGGGAACAAAGATATATTCTCTTCCTCTATATTAAGCAGCTAACTGATATCAAAGTAAATTTCATTTCCACAATGTTTATTATGGAAAATTTGGCATAGAAGAAATTATCATGCAATATGTTCTCTTATTATTATCCATGTGTTGAAAATACCACACATTTTAATTTTTATGGGTACATGCTTAGTGTTACTAACCGATTACTATATTTGGGATCCAATAAACACAAATGATGATGTTGTGAGTGAATTTTTTTTGCATTACATATTAAAAAAAAACTTTCGAAAGTTTTAAATAATAAATTTTCATTTACACCCGGTTTTCTATGTGTTCATCACATTTTAATCGTAACCTAATTTATAGAAGGTAACACGTACTTTCATAGTCCAAAAATAATAAATTTCCCATAGTTTTTTTTAGACATAAATGAGTATTGATTATGTTAAATCCACTCCCAATCACAACAAAGACATGGGGAATTCATTACATTGCATCATTTTCCAAGGATCCTTTATTGAGGAGCTAACTATCAGGGCAAAAAATGAAAAGACTATGATATCTTATTAGCATACAAGTATTCTACAAAATTTTTATAACAAAAGGGAAAATTTGCAGAAAGGTCCCATTAGAGGGGAAATAAGGCTACATGTTGGTGCTTATTGTGCTTGTTTCTTTCAAGATCATCATGTCTTAGGGTGATATGGGATGTGAGGTCTTTGGAGGTAAGCTGTTACCTTAATTTCACCCTCATTCTCAACAATGGTTTGACTTACCTATTCATGAATTGTTGGTGGATTTTTTTGGATAATTTCTCTAGAATACTAGGAGTAATTACATAAATAGATTAATCTATGGTTTTTTCTTCAAATCATGATAATACCCTAATTTATCAACTCATAAACATAATATTCATAATTTATTGTTTTAAGAATTTTACATATATATTCTCTTTTATTGAATACTTGAGGGCTTCTCATTAAGATAAGCCGATATATCTAGAAATGTTCTCACAATGTCTCTCCAACACCTAAATTGTTATTGTGGTACCAATTTAATGTTAACTTTCTTAAAGACTTTTTAATCATCGCTCATTTTTCTCATTACAATTTTCCTTTTTAGCTTAGTAAATAACTTATAATCTATCAAGTGGTCATCACCATTTATCAAGTCACCAAAAATACAAACACATGGTTGGTCTATATGCATTTGAAGCTTACTCCATAATATATCCTCAACCAAACTATCATTTTTATTTCTTATTTTATGATGTGCCAAGTTTTGAGTCTCAAACACTTCATTTTTTCATTTCCTTCAATTATTTCCACACTTAATTTTTCCATATTGTATTTATTTTTAGGGACCGTCCTTCATTTTCTTCCCATAGTGAGATGATATTTAATTCCCTTTTAAAATATCTCCCTATTTCTAATTATCTCCATAACGTATCTCTTCCATGTACCTTTATCACTTGTGTCAAGATTTCATTTTATTCCTTGTGGTGTTTCCATCTACAATGATATATCTTCCCTTAAGTGTCCCTAATTTAACCTACATATTTCTCTCTTATACTTACTAACTTGTAAAACAAACTCATAACACCCCCAAACACTAGGTTTCAAATGCTCTTTTTAGAAAAAACACCTTAAGCCATAACTTGCATACAGTTTAAACAATTATAATGAATTTGCATTTCAAATGCTATTTTAGAACAACATATCAAGCAAGAGATCCTTAACTTGAAATATACTTTACAAAACTCATAAAATTTACAATAACTAGTAATTGCACCACACAATGCAAAGGAAACATTGTAAGGTGATAACGTAAAAAAAGGTAGCATAGAAGAAAGAAATTCTTAGTGGTCATTATAAATTAACTTATGAAAATAACATATTGGAAACAATTTATTGACTATTGTGACATGTTTGTCCTTTGGTAGTGCTAATTTTGGACAAAACTATTATGATAATATTCATTTCTTCTACAATCATCTACAATAAAACAAAGTACTCAGTAGCAAAAACCAAAATGGGCAAGAGGAGTTCCTCTACAACATGACCCTAAATAATAAGTGATTATGGAAAATGAAATAGTGACAATGTTGGTTGCGCTCATCCTTATTCCCTTACCTGAACACCATCAACAATGCATCAATCACCAACATCAAAGGGATGCATAATGAACACAAACACAATTGCTTCAAAGAATATTTTGCAGGTATTCCCGAATATGAAGCCTGCTAATACCAGTTGAGATGATACCAACAAAATGACATGGGATGTGGCAATCCCTAGAATAAGTAAAATGACAATTATCATGACTACAGTGAAAATCACATTGGTAATTTTAAATTTTGTATTAAAACATTTATAAGGTAAATATTGAAATATTTAGAAGTTAAATATCCAACCTATGAAAATCTTGTATTGGGTTGAATATAAATAGACCAAACAGACTCAATTTATCATATTAGATAAAAATAAAATTACCATGAGGCCAAGCCTGGGACTTGCAAGATGAAGAGATGAAAAGGAGGCCACTGAGGTCATCAATCACTTCACTAACCTTGATATCGCTCGACTAGTTGAGAATTGTCTTACTTCCACCTTTTTTTGCATTGAAGGGGAATTAGATGAGTAGACATGCGAGGTTGCCTTGGGCTCCTCTTTGTCCCTGGTTGCTGCTAATATTTTTATGGAAGACTTTAAATCGAAGGCTTTGGCCTCAACCCGTCTCCTGCCCAATCTATGGAAAATAATTTTGGATGACACTGGTGTCATTTGGTCTCATGGTGAGGAAGAGTTAGATCTATTTTTCTACCATCTCAACAATCAATCTTCCTCCATAAAGTTTACTAAAAAGTATGAAATTGGTGGGTGACTGCCTTTCCTTGATTTTCTCATTTCGAAGAATGATGATGGTTATTTTTCGCAACCAGTTGTTTTGGAAGAAATCTCATACTGAGTAGTATCTTCATGCCAACTCTCATCATTTCCCTACTAAAAATTTAGGGTGTTCTCAACACACTAACTACTCATGAGGTGAGAATATCTGATTAAAAGAAACCTGATAAAGAGAAAGCCCATCTCCGTAATGTTTTTGTTAATAATGGATATAGTAGGCGCAAGGTCTGAAATATTCCCTTAAAGCTAGTAGAGGTACAATGTCTAAGAAAGACCCTAAGGATTGAATCTTAGGCATGCATCTCTCTTTCATCCAGGGGGACACTAACAAGATTGCAAGATCCTTAGGAAGCATAATGTCCCCTCGAACTTTAGACCCCTTAACACCATTCCTAGCTCTCTAATATATGTAAAAGACCCAGTTAACCCCAAGGACATGAAAGTTGTTTATGTTATTCCATGTTCTTGTGAGACCCCCTATGTTGGTGAAACTGGGCGCTCTATTAATCAAATGATTCATGAGCATGCAGTTGACATAAAAAATAGGAGGACTCGATCTTCAGCCTTGGTAGAAGACACAGATAATACTAAGCATCATATATCAATTGAGGAGGCCCAGGTTATTGCTACGGTTTCTCCTTTTCATCACCATAAGTTTAGGGAGGCCATAGAAATTGAAAGAAGGCCAAGCAATCTCAACAGGGATGACGACTAGAAGACTAGCCATTCTTGGATCCCTACCCTTTTATCCTAGACCCACACCCTATTTCATTCTTTTTATTGTTTTCCTCTCTCGTTTTTCTGCCTCATCTTCTACATTTTTTGAATTTCTCCTTTGTTACCTTTGCTATTGATTTATTGTTTTTCCTTTGGTTTTCTTTACCTTTATTTATTCATTATTTTATTAATATTATTAATA
>APFE031001547.1:111028-132964 GCA_000404065.3 Pinus taeda | reverse complement strand
TTTATATAGTTTATTTAGTTTTAATATAATAAAGAGGATAACAAATTATTTATTAGACTTCAAGTTCTGAGTTTAAGTTCATAAACACATTTTAGTTAAATATAAGCAGATATATTTAGTTACAAATGAAAATTAAATAGATAACAAACAAACAAATTAGTTATTTAATTAACTAATTAATAATCTTTTCCCTATCTCTTGGTCTAGTCAAATGTAATTGTTGCACAATCCATTATAGTCGTTTCCTTGGTCAAAAGTAGTTGTTTCTTTGTAGTCGTTGAATGATCGGTCTCTCTATTTAAATTGTTGCCATAATCTAGTTCTTCATGGTGTATTGATGACGAACCACACTTACTGGTTCGAAATGCATCCACAAATTAATTTTGATGTGATTATCCTCGAAATCGCGTCTCAATAAAGAAGAAATTACCTTGAGAACATTCAATAAAATGAAGTAGTGATTGATTTAGTTAGAAAACTCACCAAATGCTTCAAGACTGTCAAATTGGTCAACATTTTCTTTGGGAGAGAAGAGAATGCAATATGAGATCGTGAAAATATTGTAATACCCTACTTTGTATTGATTTCCTATTCCTGTAGAGTTGTAAGTAGGTCATTGGATTCCAAGAGACTTAAGAAAGTCTTGAATGACCCAACTAATAATAGCAGAGCTGTCAGATTGGTGAAGACTGGTGCCAGTGTTGGCATTGATGTTAGGGTTGGGTTCAATGTGGATGTTAGTTCAACTTCTAGAACTACCTTCCATTATTCCTAGAGTAACTGTCAAACAAACCACTATCTTGATAATTGTGCTACAGTTCTTCATTGTCACTCCAATTGGATCAACCACACCATGTCATCATAAATTAGACATGAAATTGACCACAAGTATTTGAAGTTGATTCAAAATGCAACCTTGTAGGGAATTTTGATCCATTTCATCACTCCTTTAAGTAGAAAAAGGTTGACTGACATTCCTATCAAATCTAATGATGCAACTCAAGGGTAAAGTATCATGCCTAATTTTGTGAAATAGGCTTGTAACACTAATAGAGTGCTTGTCCAATGTTGTTTTATTTGCATCTTATTTCTTTGCCAAAGGATGAAGACTCCCATCATCTACTCCTAGGGTGCATGTAAGTGGTTAATTACACTAATCTAAGCCATTTTGTGAGTTCCTCCTAGGAATGTAACAAGCCATTTATGAGATTTGGTGAAATCTAACTTGTGGATTCTACTCCAAATGTGCATAGAAAGAGATGTAGTTCCAGAAGTGCAAGACTTGAAAATAACCATACCTAGCCTCTTCCTCTCATAGTTATGTCAAATTACACACTATGAGCCACATGGAAGGTGTGTAAAGTGGAAATGATTTGAAAAATGGTAGGTGCACTTGGTATGACTGGAGTTTGAATTAATTATAGGCTTGGTTTAGAGAATTAGCGTCTTTGTTTTTTTGTTGTAGGGACAATCATAGAACTCATGTTTTATATATTTTTAAATTAATTTAGGAGTTTTGAGTAGTGAATAATTCATGTTTTCTGTATTTCTAAATTAATTAAGGAATTCTAAGTAGTGAATAATTCCCCCCTAGAAATGCATGTTAATGACCAGAAGTGGGAAGAACAAATTCTGAAAATTGAGTTCATTGTGATATCCTATGTTCGGTGATGGTTGGGGCAAACACCTTCGCTAAATGAAACTGTCAATGTACCTACAATATGTTCACGAGTTATAATTATTATTTTAAAGATTAACAAGTTGAAAATTTTCACAAATAAAGCTTCAGTTGATAGTTAAAACAATGGGATCTAACATTGGAAGAACTCTTAATCATCTAACAATGGATCTGATGGCGCAAAGGGGTGAAATGTGGTAGTTAAGGAAATTATTCTCAAAGGGAAATTCCTTACGACATAAATATGCTCTTAGGGATTTGGGAATACAACTTAGGAAAGTTCTTTTTGTTGAGGTAAGTGGTTTATATGGTTTCCCAAGCATTGGAAGTCATTGCCAAAATTTATCTAGAACTTCTACGAAGAGAATATATTTTATTGTTAATGTTGTAACTTATGTTGGTCTCATTTTTGTACAAAATATAATAAAAATTTATTAAATCATATTGCAAAGTTGCAGTGTCACATAGAAAAAACACTCAAATTAAACTTTTCCAACTTCTATGATCCCAATATAAAAAATATGGAACTCTATAAATCTAAAGAGCACGATCTATGGAAGTGTGATATTTCAGAGTAAAAATGAAAAGAGTATTTATTAATTTTCTATCATCTACTTATTATTAATGGCTAAAATCAAAACCCAAAATGAAATATCCATTGTCAATGCTTTAAATTCCTTTTTCACTTAATAAAAGACAATCTTTGTAAAACAATGAGATCTCTTCTATGTTGGCTAAGATCATGTCTTTGCAATATATATAATTGAATTTAGTTTACTAAGGAGAAATATTGTAACAGAATGAGATGTTCATACTCAGACTAAGTTCTTGATATTTGCAATAAATTTAATTGAGAAAATATATAATGAATCAATGTCATTACTTTTAATGTAAACGAAATTTCTCCCATATTTCTTTCTTTTAATATTTCACATGTTAGATAATTAATACTGATCTATAAAAAAAGGGAATTTTGTTTAAGTTAATAGAGATTTACATGATTGAAATTTTATTATTATTGAAAGTAAAAGACTTCGATGATCAATGCAAAAGGTTATTAAAATGCATCATATTTTGAAGAACATGCTACAATAATATATGTATTCAAAAGATTTTATCTACACGGAAAACAATAAGGTAAACTAAATTAATAATTATGTGCATATTATTTTCTAAAATTATCTTCCATATTTCTATAGCTAGAGTACACTTGCCTTGTATTTTAATGGAGGAAGCATGTAACCTTGTTTTATTACTAACATACCTAGATCTATTGTAACTCTAGTTCTACTAAGCGTTTAGAAAGATCAAATCTCTTTTCACTCTAAATTTTATTTTTTATCTCATGAGGTTTAATCCTTCATGAGCTTGGGTAGATCCTGAATTAAGATGGATTGTAGACTCCTTTAAAAATAAAGATAAAGTATATAACTTTTAAC
The DNA here is from genome assembly GCA_000404065.3 of Pinus taeda. NCBI lineage: Eukaryota > Viridiplantae > Streptophyta > Pinopsida > Pinales > Pinaceae > Pinus > Pinus taeda. The sequence continues at coordinate 129,847 of APFE031001547.1, read as the reverse complement.
TTCCTTCCAACATGCAATTACACTCACAAAAATTAAAATAGATTTTCAAATGTGGAGAGAGAGAGAGACCAAAAAAATGTATGAATGATAGATATTTAAGAACTCTCTTCAACCAAGTGTTTAGAGAGATCAAATCTATTTTCACTCTAAAAATAACTTGTTACAACTTCCTTCCAACATGTAATTACACTATTACAAAATATACTAAAATTGGAAAAAAATAAAATTGGAAAAAAATAAAATCTCATAAAAAATTAATGTAGTAATGATGACAACTTAAATCAATGCTACTAGAATGATTAAATCTTTTACAAAGCATTTGATGTGCAATCCTCAAAGAATACACTAATGCTTTATACCAATATTTACAATACAAAAAATAAATAGATTTTCCAATATATATATATATATATATATATATATATTTATATAACCACAAAAAAGAAAGAGTTGCACAAAACCCAAAAATGTTTATTAAATGGTAGATTTATTTTAAGAAATCCTCTCAATGGGGATGGATGCACTGAGGATCTGCAACCTGATCAGTATCATAGAGCTATACAAAGATTTCCACTGACTCTAAAAGCTTTACTACACATCTCAAATATAAAAATTCATCCAACTAGATTACCTGACTCCACTATTTATTCTCAGAAGTTTAAGATGTTTTAAGACTAAATGTTTTATAATATTGATAGTTTGGATAATTCAAATTCCATGCAACTGTTGTATATGCATTGCTGAATTAAACTATATCCAATTACTGGCTGCAATATATACATTAAAATATATACAAAATATTAAAATATACACATTTTTAAACTGAATTAAATTATTTCCCAGTCCTATTAATATTGTTTGTAAAGAAATAAAACTAAAATTCCTTACCTTTTAAGCATGATCTAAAATTATCGAAATGATGATGGAAGGCACACCAGAGATGATCTAAAGAATAGAAGAGTGGGTTGTATTCATAGAGGTGAAGGGATTGGAAAATAATGGGTTGTATTCATAAAAGGGAAGTGGATTATACAAACGAAGCCTTCGCTGAACTGCCTAATAGTGAAACACCTAGACAAATCATATTCCATTCCTATTGCTAAGCACAGATCATTAGAAATGATATTAGAGTACAATATGCATTATTTTTATCTAACATATTATTATTATTATTACTATTATAGAGTAGTAAAAAAATTAATACTAGTACATGAAAATATAATTTATTCTAAGATATTACTGGATATTGTTATAGAAAATTGTTCTACATCCGATACAGAAAACCATGTCCAGTTGCGTTGCCACTACTGTAGGAAACTTCAAGGAAGTTTTTTCCAACCACAGACTCAGACGATGTGCAACAATAACTACTATTCTATTTATCATAATTCTATCAAGATCTTCTTAGACTACTCTTTCAGACTTTGCATCCAAGGCACTCATAGCTTCAGCCGATGCCTTGACATCCCTACTGATAATTGCACGGGTGTCGCAGAACTGAACAACGTACTCAATTTACACCCGTGTTAAGAGGAACCATTTTTATTTGTCTATGAGATCGAACATGTATGACCTTCCCATGATCAATAACTTATTAGGATTGGCTTCAATTTCCACCATGGAAGAGTAAAATGATATAACGTAGAATATAAAAAACTCATTCATCATCTAAATCATGTTGCACATAAACCATGTTGAGATCTCCAGTATCATTTTTAACAGAAAGGTTGGCTAGCATACCTATGCAGAGAGATTTATCAAGAAATTTGTTGGAAGAAGCATACTTCCTTGAAATCACCAATCATAAGAAAACATAATCACAATGTTATTGATCTTTTAATCTCTTTTGCAAGATTGATTGTCTATGGTTTTGAAAAAATATGTGCGAGGTAACCTGAAAGAGACAAAAAAATTTAACTACATTAGTGAGTTTATTATTATTCTAGAGATTGTCCATAGTGAAAATATTTTTACAAATGTATTTTAAATAAACACAGAGAATGCCAGAATTAGTAAGCTATATTGAAAAGAACACCTTTGAAACTAGTAAGCTATCATGCCTGTAAGACTAATTAGTATTGTACTTGACCACTCGTTATGTAAACTCATGAGCCACAGTAAGAAGCTTCAGATGATTTAGGAGTTTAAGAATAAATGTTTTTTCAATGGTTTCAAATTGGGCAAGGTGCACTACTTGGCACCATCAATGGTTATCATGTGAGAAATTTGGGTTGGTGGCTCTCAAGAAGAGAATTATGAGTAAACCTTCAGTAGTATATAAGTAAGACAATGTAGGTTTTAGGATGTCTAGGTCTTGAATTTCTTAAAACAATGACTTCTTTGTAGCATATCCTACAATTTAATCTCTTGAAGTAATGAATAATCAGGTACCATTGAGTGAAACTTTGTGCAAAATATCAAGTGCAGATATCAACTTAATTTGAATAACCCACAGTTGCAGTCTTGTGCGAGAAGGCAGAAAAAACCGTAGTGGATAATGGTGAAAATAACATAATTAAATTTGCAATGGTTAGTTGACAATAATGCACAAATTGGAAAGATGAATTGGACCAACTCAACCTTGATAAAAGAAAGGGTAGCAAGCATGTTCATATTGTTTGTAATTTAGTAGTTATCTAGACTTGTAATAAAAAAAAATGAAGATATTTATCACAACAATTTCCATATGATCACCCTCTTCCAAACATAGTTAAAAATGTAATTCAAAATTTAAAATACATACCCATGATAAAATCAATTAGACATGTTCCCTAACACCCACTAAGAATATTCAATAAATATATGCTAATTACATAGGCAATGAGAATAACTGAGAAGACCTTTCACTTGATTTCCTGTGGAGCCTTGAGAGCTTTGGCGGTGAGGCCTACAACCACTTGTACAAATTGTACACTCTACAATTATATGGGTGTACTGATAAGGGTACAATGGATACATATTTAATGTGTACATGATTAGCATAAGTTCTGATGGTTGGTCATATTAGGTTGAAAAAGAATTGTGCCTAAATATTTAAGGTGGGGAATCATCTCCCATGCTTTTATCCAATCAAACAGAGGACCAAAAATCTATGTTGTTGTAGCCTTGAGAACATGTACATTTTTATACAAGTCATAGAATCCAATAAGAATAGTAGTCATAGAAATTAAGATATAAGTTAGGATGGCAAGAGTACACACAATTCTAAACATGAAAATATACACACAATTCCTTTGATTATGCAGAACTGATAATACCAAACATTGTGGTTGTAGTCACTATAGTGACATTAACTCCATTGATTTACAGTCAACCAACTTACTTTACAGGCATTAGTTTTAGATTCAACCTATAAATTTTGGTCAAAATAAGCATTTCAACAAATTATTAGGATTGGCTGCAAATTCCACCATGAAAGAGTAAAATAAAATATAACATCCAGTTCCATAGAGTAGAGACATACCTAGACTCCATAAATGGGAGAATAGAATCAAGAATGGCAAGATTAGTATCTGAAGGAAATATACAACACAACTAAATGTTGAAGACATGACAATCCAAATATATTCACATAATACTCACTTTATGAAGACAAAGATCCAAGAGTGGTAAGATGTATTATCCATGTTCCACAAGTGGATCTACCATGGTTCTTGCTAGTAAATATGCTATATGTTTAGCAGCATGAATGACAATGAATGACCACTCGAATGCATTTTCAAAATTTTGTAGAAAACACATTGTGCCTAAATATTTAAGGCGGGAAATAATCTCCCATGCTTCTATCCAATCAAATAGAGGAATAAAAATCTATGTTGTTGTAGCCTTGAGAACATGTACATTTTTATACAAGTCATAGAATCCAATCAAAATAGTAGCGATAGAAATTAATATAGAAATTAGGATTGCAAGAGTACACACAATTCTGAACATGAAAAGATACACACAATTCCTTTGAACCATAATAGTAGTTATAGAAATTAAGATAAAAAATAGGATGGCAAGAGTACACACAATTTTGAACATGAAAAGATGCAAACAACTCCTTTGATTATCCAAAAGTGATATGCCTTCTGCTCAACCTCCCCCCTCCTTGACTGTCTATGTGCCCATCTTCCTTATGCATATGTGTTTGATAGTAGTAAGGTCAGATGCAACAGAGGTGCCTTGGATTTATTTCTACAACTGTAAAAGCTCTTTGCATGCCATGATGATTATGCTCATGGGGGAATTCACAACGGAGTGGCACTTCCTATTAGCCTATTGCTTGATTCTATAGGACCAATATGCCTTTTGCTTAGCATCCCCCTATACACCCTCTGTAAGTTTGTTTTACTTATTAATAAGGACAAAGTATTTGAAATTTTTGTTGAGAGAGTATTTTAACCTTTTTTTATGACAAGAGCTCAAATGGACATAATCATACCAAATTTTCTCTAAATTCTAAATATCTGTGCTTTTACTATCACCATAAACTTTACCCATCACCATGAAGCTCAATTATTTGATGTTTCAAGGACAAAGGATGGCAAGATTACAATCCAAATTTTTATTTGACAAAAAATAAGCTTAGTGGCTCCAAAATGGTAGTAAACAACAAAATTATGCAATAATAACATTCCCCATGGTACAATAAATATCATAAAAGAATAACCAATAAGTATTGTTTTCTTAAATGATTTGTCTACCTTGTAATAATCCAAATTAAGCTCTAGATTATTATGTTCCCAATTTGGTATTAGAAGGGAACTATAGTTGAATATAATATCACCATGAATTTTACCCATCACCATGAAGCACAATTATTTGATATTTCTGTTAGGTTCCTATACCAATAGGAGTCATAATTTTGAATGGATAAGGTTAAGCCTTGTGATATGTACATACCTTTGCTTTCTACAAATGTTTTCCATATTGAAAAATAAAAAATGAAAAGAGGGTATGTCCTAAAAGAAAATTTAAAGGACAAAAAGAATAAAGAAAAAGGTCCAAAAAAGTGAAAAATATGAACCACAAAAAACAAAAAGAGACCATGAAAGTGTGCAAGTCTAAATGCCACTACTATTTACTTTATGAAAAATAATGATTGTGTGTAGCTTGCGATTCATGCCACAATCCAAGGTAATCAAACTATTTAATATTGATTATTCCATGCTTTAAATTTCATGTTGATAGTTAGAGAATAAAATTTGACCAAACTATTTAATCTTGGCAGATCATTAGATCAGGTAGAGTAAAATAAAAGGAGCTCATCAGTTTAATCTGAGTTGTTGGATGATATAGTGATAGAATTAGATAGTTTTCTTTTTGAAAAGAAAAGAAAATGTTTTGATAAGGGTTTGCTAGTCTAAATGCACTCTAATAAAGTGAAGAAAAAATGGTAGGACAAGTAGATGGGTAAGTAGAAGAAAGGTTGCAGAAATATGATACCATGGAAAAAAGCATATTTATCATCTCTCATCATAGGTTTCAAATATAAATGGCCAATCAAGCATGAAGATGGATTTCTAGGTCAATTGATTAAATTCCCCCATTAATTTTACCTATTTACTTCACTAATTTCCCACAATAAAGTTCAAAGTATTGAAAAACTCTAAGTAAAAGGGTCTCAGAGCATTTATCTGACTTCTGGAGGGACATGACCATCGGCTCAATGACTTATGGATACCAAGTACCAAATTCCCCTCATAAAACTTCATCCTCCCTTCATTTCATTCATTTCCTTAATAAAACCCCTTTTCCTAAGGTTAAAACATTATTTTCCTAGCGAAAGTAATCACCCCCATGTAAATTCCCATTTCATATAAAAAACCCACAAAACACTTTAGCCTATGTTATAATGCATATATGTGAAAAACAAACAAATCATGGAAAATATGTTATGCTTAGCGCTATTCATTTCCGATGTTTTTCATATTAACTTCTAACTATTATATATTAATTCCCATTAATAGCCCTTTTCTCATATATATTAATTTCCTATATAAACTTATCCTGCTACCCTAGTTTAAATATAAACTATAAGATACATGAAACCTGACAAAAACCCACTAACTAATCGATCTGCGATTAAGTTACGCAAAACCCTGATTAAGCCCTTCGCTAACAACCGCGATGGCCTAATCTCGCCTTAATCCACCATTGGTCCGGATACTACCATATTTAAAGTACCCGCCACACCCCACATTAAATTCCCCGCACAATCGCACCCCAACCACCATTTGATATGAAGGCCCAAGTCTAATGCCCAAGAAACCATTTTGGGCAAGATCATCCGCTGGATGATACATGCTTGAAAAAGTTTTTTCCACAAGACCACCTTGACGATGTGTTAGTCACTGAGTGGAATCGAGCGACCCCTCCCAAATACCACCCTATGCCCATAAGCGGTGAGAAATTAACTTCTTACCACCTCCCCGCTACACGACAAATTAGTCACTATTGACTCGTACCCGCCAAAAAACATTTTTTCCATATAAAAGCCAAAAATTGCAAAAATGTTTTTTTCAGTGAATTTTCACCTACAAGCTTCTATATGCATGCACGACACTTGCAAAACATCGAAGTTGTCAACCCATGTGCAAATTTCACTACAAAGATTGCCACAAACCACCCAGTCAACCGTGCAGCCTCCATAAGCACCCTTTGACGAATTGTAGCTACTAGTTACCCTGATAAGAGTCAATTTGCCTCAGTTTTAGGTATTTAAACATGAATTCACCAAGTGCCCTGTCAATTTCAAGTTAGACTAATCATTGAGTATTTTGTTAAACTTAAAACTTAATTGAAATTACTCCAATAGACTCCATACTTCAACTTGCTCAATACTCAAACTCCGAAACTGCCAAACTACCTCTAAAAACCCCAATTCAACCTTGAGCAAGCCTAATTTGAATCCACAAGAATTGAATTATGGCTGCCTCTACTGCATTGAACATCAAGCCTGTGTCCACACCTCATCTAAACCTAGCCTACCTTCCCCTCGCTCACATAGATTTCCAGATAAAAGACATGGTCACCAATGACCTAATGATTAAAATATATTTCCTTGTGAGAGACACCCACCTTAACCAGGCTGATGAAATTGGGTTGTGGGAATCTAACTTACCCAAGTATGTTTTCCCACAAGTCCATTGTTTTCCTGAGATCATTAACCAATACAGAATTCAATACTTTCCCAGCACGAGGGCTATTATGTCTCCTCATGAGGGAATCCTTTTCAAAATAAATTTCAAGTCCATCAACTAGATTCTACAGCTGCAACCTGGCTAGAACCTGACCCCACTAGTTGTTGGAGATGTGCTGGAAAAATACCCCAACTTGGGCCTTACCAAACTCATTGAAATTCTTCAAAGTTTCATTTTGGAAGAAGCACATATGCCCACTAATATCCCACCATACATCTCTGCCATCTTTTTTGAAAGGGGTAAACATATCATCACCATGATTTCTTCTATCCTGGGTTGTGCTACTAATGAATAGGTGGATGAAATAGTCCTTGCTTTCATGTCTATCTTGAGCCCTGGTAAACCTCTAGCAGTAATCTATGACTATGACCAGTTCATTGCAGACAAGATGCATGAAAAACATATGAGATTACCCATTGAGAGAGTCTTCAAGTACTCCTCAGTACTATACCACATGTTCCTCTACTTCCAAGCAGATAAATTCCCACTTACCCTTCAAAATTTGGACACCAAGGGCCAACCAAAATTAGTCATCTTTTGGACCCCATTGACTCATCAATATTCCCCCCCTATTCATACAATGAATTCATAAATTCCTTTGTCCATCTTATGATGACCATGCTCATTGGAACCCCTCCACCCAGAATTAGTTCTGAGATCAGGAGAGTCCTTCATCTAAACATCAATCGTTAGGTGGGAGATTGGTACTTGTACCAAAAACACACTAAGATTGGGATGTATGGGTGCCATCTTGCCCCTACAAACTACCTAAATACCTCCCAATGAGGTTATTTTCCCTCGAGTACTATAGGAAGATAATAAATTTAGATGAGGTAAACTTTGTCTCAACCAAAAAGAAAGCCTAGCTCAAGATCAAAGACCAATTGGGTCCTTTTATCTGTAATAGCAGAGAAGCTGGAAAGGAGGTAGACCTGATCCTTCAGAGATTAAAATTAAAACAAAGCTTCATATGGAGATATTATCCCTTGGATTTCATCTGCAAAAGAAGGTAGAAAAACAAGATGGCTCCCAATATCCATCACCACATCCCTGAGATAGAAAAGTATGCCAACCAATTGCAATGGTTGGAAAACACTTTAGAGGACAGGGACAATACTGAAGTTGTCGTAGAAAACACATTATTACATCTAGAAAAGCAACTTGATGAAAATTCATTTCTACAAGTACCACCTTAGGAAGGGATAATGAGCACTCCCCCTACATGCAGAGTCCTTTGAATAAGGAGAAAAATCCTAAAAGGCGTAGGGAGGAAGGATCAAGTTCAAGGACACAAGACTTCAATGTTCAATTCGAAAGAGGACAAATCAAAAGGCCTAGACTCAATCTTGTGGCAGAGTACGAAGACACTGGTGGCTCAGTTGAAATAACTTATTTTGAGCCAAAAGGGAGTAAAGGTACTATTCTTTCATAGGAAACATAGCTCCCATCATCCTCAAGAACCAAGATGATATAGAGACAGATGAGTGTAGAGGCCTTGTCCTTAAGAAGGCTAGCAGACCAGGATAAAAGTATCAAAGACAGGTTCAAAGAGATAAAAATGAGGAATGAAAGGTTGAAAGTCGAGACATATGCTCATCTTTTCAAACTTTCTACTCCATTTCAAAGTAGATTGATGTTAACCTTTGACATCAACGTGGGAAAGATGCAAGTTTCCTTCATTCAACCAACTGTGCAACAACCAACGACACCCATTGACTATAAGAAAGTTGATTTTGAGATGCTAGCCAATGATATTCACCTTGTGGACTAAACAAAGTTTCACAAGCAGGTTGGAGAAATGATCTACTCCACCCTGACAGGGAAGTGCATAGTTGTTCATCAACTGCAAAGTTCCTTGAACAAAATCTTAGCTCAATATTAGCTTGAACAAGCTTCATCACAAGCCAAGGATAACATAATCAAGTCTTTGGAAGACTTAATCATAGAGATGGGACATGATCCCAAAGATATCAAAGCAACAAAGGAGTTAATAAAACAAAATAACAAGGACATTTCTTCACTGAAGAAGCAACTAAATATACCCTCCTTTCATCATCCACAAACACAAGAGGTGTTACAGTCTCAAACTCAGCATGAGGACTTAATGGATCTAGTGCTCAAGCTGAATGATCAGTTGAGGAGCATGGAGAAGGAATTGGATACCTTAATCCAATTGAAGAAAGTTGAAGTAGGGACCACACTAGCAACTGTAATCCCTATAGTGACTACTGCAGTACCATCTACATTGGCAGCCACATTGGCTCCAAAAAGTCCTATAGTCACTGCCTTGCCCATCATCACTATAGCATCTACACTAGTAGCTTCTATAATAGCAGCAGGTACAACAATAGATGAAGCAGCCAAGCTTGTTCATGCCATGGAAGAAATGTCTATTCAGACAAATGAGATAAACAGGCTAAAGAAACAAGTGGCAAGCTTAGAAAAAGGCTATAATCTTGCCAATATTATGTAGAAAGAGGAGGAACAGAAGGCTATAAGGATAAAGGAAAAGCTCAGGTTAATGGAAAGAGACTTCACACTAAAGGAGCCACTTGGAGAAGCCAAGGAAAAGCTGTGGGCCAATATCGTTAACTCCGCCAATGATATTTGGCCATCCATACAGGTCATATTCGAGTAGATTGATCTCATAAGATTAATAATAGAGGCTGTTGAGAAAGTGAAGATAGAATTAGGCAAGAGGCCTAGAGATGCTACTAGGCTCATTCATTTCTTAAATTCAAAGAATAAGTACCAACTACAGGAACTAGAAATTGAAGACAAGACTACTATTTTTCTGGTGGTAAAGAAAGTCCTCACCAAGAGGGACCTTATGCATAAGTTGGAGGAAAAGAGAAAGGAAATGCAGGTAGCCATTGATAGGTTCATGGCTAAGTTTGATAAGCTAAAGGAAAAGGGATTACTTAATACCTTAGTCATTCATGATAAACTTATGGAACAAGGAGATTACAATGACAAACTGAAGGATGTAGCACGACAACAAGTGGCTACTTCACAAGTTTCAAAAGTACCAACAGGAAAGGCACTATACAGTGCTTTTGAAAATCTATTTTACCTCCAACATGGGGTAAAACATCTGTTTGTAAATAAGTTTTATTTTTCCAAACACAATGAAGCAAATGAACCCTATCAGACAAATCTGAGTATTTGGTTACCAACAAATCAAGAATGGGAAAAATTGACTGACTTACTATAGCAAAACATAGTTAAAGGTCAAACACACAGTCAACGAGGTAAAAGGGCATCAGAGTCAGAGGTTACAGGGTCAAAGAGTATCTGTGTCAAAGAGTATCAATATAGAAGACAACAACCTTTGGCTAGCATAGAGCATAGCAACGATAAACTTCCAGCTAAACCACAATAAAAGGGACAACAAGAAAACAGTTCAATAGTTGTCTCTATCTTCCGACGAGAAGATATTTTGAATTTCCTAGATTAATTCCCAAGTTAGTTTGGGATATTTTGTAAAAACATTTTGTATAAATACTTCATAAATCGAAGTATGTAGTGTGGATTCTTATACTTTGAGTAGAATTTTGTTCAAAGACTATAAAGCTTTTGTATCACTGACTGGGCCAGCATGTTGGATTGATGAATAAGGATAAGATATGTTAAGGGATTCATGTGTAAAGTGGAGTACAAATGAGTAATTTTCTTGTGTGTTTTACCTCTCTTAAAGTTGTCTCATAATCTTAAATGTTTAAGAAGTCTGAATGTTTTAACTTGAATATTATTTCAAAATTTGCTTAACTACACTCTATCTTACTATTATACATTCTTAATGTTTTCTCTTAAACTATATTAGCTAGGGAATTCTTAACTACTCCTTAGCTTTTGTACTTTCTCCTCTGGTCTATAATAAAGGATTCTTAAATTCCCTTTACTCACGATTCACTGTCGTTCCCCCATCTTAACCTCAGTCTGAGGATTCATGATTACCCTCTCACCTCCGTTAAGACTCATTTCACCATTTAGTCTAATGATTTGTAATTCACTCTAATATATTGCCCCTTGAACATTCCCTTTAGTGAGTTAACTCCAGCTTTCCTGCCCCTTCTTTGATTCCATTGCCTAATGGCCTAAAGGCATCAACCTATCTGCCTATTTTAAGGATTCCACCACCAAATTTCCATACAAATAAAAAACCCCCTGAACTCTAGAACTAGCCTAATATCTAAGCAAGCATAACTAAATTATATAGAGAGAGCCATCTCTGAGCCATAGGTTGGCTAGAGCCTATGCTTAAAAGTTGGTTTGTGGTTACCCCGAAGCCTTCCCTTCTTCGAAAACCTCTAAGGAATTTTTTTGAGTGATAACATAGTGGTGACCATACTAGGGAGCAAACCTCAGTCTCCTAAAGCTTTAAGGAAATCTTATTCATCATCTTGAACCCCTTAAAGTCAGTTTTTACAGAAGTTTTAAAATGTACACAATTTTTTTTTTAAAGTTATAATTATGGCTACCACGAAAACCCATTATACCAAGGCAAAACTCGGATCCAAACCCTGTTGTCATTGTGGATGATCCAGACAAAATTATAAGAAAATCCAAAAAGGAAGAAATTTTAGCTAATAAAAAACCATTAGTTAAAGCTAATTCATGTCGTGATGAGTGGTTACTTTTAGAAGATTTACCTTTGATATGCAATTTCATCTCTCATTGTTTAGAACAAAATCTGAAAATGTGCTTAATGAAACTATTTTAGATCTTGATTTTATTGTAGACCTTGAAGTTCAAAGAGCTAGTAGATCAATTGATGAATATATTTTGAACACTCCACTATCATCCATGAATACTGCTCTAACTGTTGAACTTTCTGCTCAATCCTCTAATGTTATTAATACGCCTTCCATCACTACCACACCATCTATTATTTCTACTGCAGTTCATTCCACTGGCCCATGCATTCCATAGCTCCCTATATAACCTAGAATCCTGTTTCCACCTATAGACATTCCCACTTCACCCATCACCCCTTCAAGTTCACTTATAGATACTTTCATCTTCCCTATACACACAACTGTCCCTTTTATCCTAATTCCCGTTATAGAAACCCCTTCATCCGCTATTAATATTTCAATTTCATTTGTAGATATTCCGACTTCAGCTATTAATATTCCAAGTTCAACTATTAATATTCCAAATTTCACTGTAAATATTCTAGTTTCAATTAGCAATCTTCCATTTTCAACTGTAAGCACTGCTAGCTCATCCATCTCCACCTCAACCCAAACTAATCCTCCCTTATCCCCAAGTCAATCCAAGGCTTTAGCCATGGCCAATAGATATGACCCTTTGGTGTTACCTAGTTAGTTACATGACTTACCTCAAGACTATCAAAGAAAAATTCAACTATTTGATGTTGCAGGCCTATACACTGCTCAACAACATGTTAACAAAATGAATGATTATTTTTAGTTACATGAGATAGATGATGCAGATGTAAGAATGAGGCTTTTTTCCCAAACATTAGTTGGCGAAGTTAGAACTTGGTTTAGAGACTTAGCTGCTAGTAGTATTATAGATATGACAAACTTTCATAGGATGTTCATTGAGATATGGGAGAGGAAGAAAAACCCATTGCAAATACTTTATGAGTATGAAAACATTAGGAGATGTCCTAAAGAATCAGTTCAAGACTACTCCACCAGGTTTAATAACACGTACAATGCTATCCCAGCTAACCTTAAGCCTCCTCCTGATCTCATAATGATGAAGTTCCCTGATGGTTTTGATCTAGATATGGCATACCAACTTAGGGAAAGAGAGCCTACAACCATAGAGCAAAGCCAAACCAATGCAGTAAAAGTAGATGATAATCTTTTAGCCAAAAAATCCCAAGCAAAGTTAGAAAGGGGAGTAGGATTTGTTGCTGAAGCTTCAACTTATGATGGTAAAGTAGATCTTTTGGCCAAAACTGTAGAAATAATCATGGATAGACTTGATAACATAGATAGAAAAACATGGGATAATCAACAATCACCCCCAGTTAGGAATGCTAACTTCAGAAAAAACCAAAATCAAAACCAAAACATAGGAAACAATGGACTTGATCAAAACATTAGGCCCCTTTTTCAAGAAAACTATGTAGAATCATCTGATCCTGATGATCCAGAACAATATACCCAAATCAATCTAGTGGGATTAGATGATTAAAACCTTGTATTTCTATCCCCAGATGAGGAAGAATTGCATATGCTACAACAACTTCAAACCTAGTCTAGAGAGTCATTTGACTATAAATAGGGATATGACTCTGCCATATTTGAAGTACACAAACAATATAACTTGAGAAGTAAAAAGAATGTTGGTCCTCCTCACCAAACTAAGAAAGAAACAACAAATCAACCCAAAATAACAAATAAAGTTCTTGTTTTAGAGGTACTTCAAATCCTCCCTAGACCAAACCAAAATCCCCCTAGTCCCATCATTGAAGACATAATTGCCAACGAATCCTTTGTTGAGCAACCATCCACATCAGTTCCACTTAAAGAACCAGAGAAAACACCTATAAAGCCAGATCTAAAATTCCCCATAAGGAAATCCCATGTAAACAAAAGGAAGATAATTCCACTCAAAACCCTGTTTCAAAGGTCTACAACCCTTACTCATCATTCAATTTGGGAGCAGAGATATCCAAGCTGAAAATTTCAGTCCCTTTAACTGAACTAGTTAAAAACAAAACTTACAAATCACAGGTAAATCAGATCTTGAACATTACTAAAAATGAAGACTCAATTAACTTGTTTGATGATAAAATGGAATTAATATTTGGACTAGATGTTAATGGCAAACCACAAGAAGGAGGAGTTCCACCTTTTTACATTAGCCTTAATATTCATGACAAAATACTACAGAATGCCATGTTAGATTCTAGGGCTTCTCACAACCTAATGCCAAAATCAGTAATGGAAAAATTGAATCTAGACATTACTAGACCTTACAAAGACTTGTTCTCCTTTGATTCAAGTCAAGAAGAATGTTTAGGGTTAATCAAAGATTTGTGTTACTTTGGTCCAATATCTTGCCAAGAGCATCCTTATGGATATTGTAGTGGCTGACATCCAACCAAAATATGGCATGCTGTTATCCAAATCTTGGGGAGCCAAGCTTCAAGGATCTCTCCAACTGGATATGTCATATGCCACAATTTCTGTGTTTGGACAACCAACGAAATTGTATAGAGAAACTTTCATGAAATACATGGTAAGTAGCCAAGATAAACCTAAAAGCTATTCCATCTACTCGATGCATTCAGATGTAGACTCTTTCATTATGTTCAACATTGATCAAACACTAAACGAAACTCTTAGCAGTGTTGTTGCAGAACCAAAAGAAATTGTAGTTTCCACTTCTAATGAATCTAAAGAGACTTCAAAATTGTGTAATGAAGAAAGTGTTCTGGTTTCTAGAAATAAAAATAAATGAGATATTGATGATGAGAGCTATGTACATGAAATATTATGGCATTTAGAATTTGATGGCTTTGTAAATAGGTTAGGACCAGGAGTAAGATTATGGATATATAATTTAGAAAACAATCACTCAGAAGACCATGCCTATAGGTTAAATTTTAGATGTACCAATAATATGGCTGAGTACGAGGCTTTGATTCTAGGTCTCAAGGTAGTTAGGAATTTAGGTGCTCAAAGAGTTTCAGTCATCAGAGGCTCAGAGCTAGTTGTAAATTAGATTAAGGGTGTATATATGACTAAAGACACTAGATTAGGTTATTATAGAGGAACCATGGTAGAAATACTGAATACTTTTCTAGAAACACAGCTTGTAGTAGTTCCTAGGAAGCACAATATGTAAGCCCATAGTTTAGCAATGTTTGCTAGTTCCTGCAAGTTACCCTTGCAACCTAACCACCAGTATATTGCTGAGGTCAGGCACATATCTTCAATCCCAGATAATGTACAGAACTGGCAAGTATTTTCAAATGATAGACAGATAAACAACTTCTTAACTTTAGAAGAAGAATTTGCACATAGTAACATAGACACTCATACATCCATAGATCTTGACTCTAGGGATAAAGTAACAATAAATGAGCTAGAAGGTAATGAAGTAGATAGTTTTAATCCCACTAAATTCACAAGGTCAGATATAGACAACCTAGAATAGGTTGAGATTGATCTCAAGGATAATTTCTTACCAAAAGGTTTAACTCCTCTGGAAGACTTATTCAATTCAAATGATGTTCCTAGGAAGCCTAAAATGGAAGCATTAAAATATGATATTCAAGAGAGTAACATAGGCACTGAAGACAATCCCAAGCTAATCAAAATATCAAAGTCAATCCCTTCAATAGAAAAGGTGAAATACATTGAGTTATTGAAAGAATTTCAGGATGTCTTTGCTTGGAGCTATGAGAACCTTAAATCCTATAACACCAACATCATCCAACACACAATTCCTCTCAAGATAATCAAAAACCTTTCAAACAAAAGCTTAGGAGAATTAATCCTGCCTTATTACCTTTAATAGAAAAATAAATTAAAATAATGTATGATGCCAAGATAATTACACCAATAAGGTTTTCTAAATGGGTCTCAAACTTGGCCGCAACCAGGAAGAAATCTAGTGAGATCAGACTCTGTGTAGATCTCATAAACCTGAATAAAGCATCACTTAAAGACAATTACCCTCTTCCAAAAATGGACCACATCTTACAAAGGGTAGTTGGGTCAACCAAAATCTCATTACTGGATGGTTTTTTTTGTTACAATCAAATTTTGGTTCACCCTGATGACCAATCCAAGACTACTTTTACCACTCCTTGGGGCACCTTTATGTATGTCAAAATGCCTTTCAGGCTAATGAATGCAGCAACCACTTTCTAGAGGTCTATGGATATAGCCTTTGTCAGAGAAATCCATGATTTTCTTGTGATATATCTTGATGATATTAATATTTTCTCAAAATTAGACAATCAACATCTAGATCATCTAAGGTAGTTCTTTATAAAATCCAGAAAGTATGGCATATCCTTGAACCCCAAGAAATATTTATTTGGATTGGAAGAAGGGAAATTGTTAGGGCATATCATTTCTAAAGATGGCATAAGAATAGATCCTGCAACAATTGAAGCCATCTTGTTGATTCAGCACCCTAGGAATATCAGAGAACTACAAGCCTTTTTAGGAAATATTAACTTCCTTAGAAGATTTATTTCTAACCTAGTAGAGTTAATTAGAGCACTAAATAACATGTTGAAAAAATATTCGACCTTAAGTTGGACTGTTGAAGCTAAGAAATCATTTGAAGACATCAAGTTAGCCTTGACAAAAACCTTGATATTAGTTAGTCCTAAATTTGATAGGGATTTCATTTTGTTTTCCTTGCTTTCGAGCATACAATAAATGTAGTTTTACTGTAGAAAAATGACCAAGGATATGAATAACCCATTACTTTCTTTGGCAAAGCCTTAAGATATGCACCCTTAAAATACAACATAATGGAGAAACAAGCATTGGCTTTAGTCAGAGCTATCAAAGATTTTAGGGTATATATTTTGTATTCTCATATAGTAGCATATGTTCCCAATTCTGTAGTCAAAGACACCCTGACTCAGGAAGGTCCTGAAGGGAAAGGGGAAACTGGATTACTGCTATATTAGAGTATGATATAGATATCAAACCCACAAAGTTAATCAAGGGCTAAGGCTTACCCAAACTTATGGCTGAGTCAAACTGTCAGGCCTTAGACATAAACCTTATTGTTGCATTAGATGAAGGGGAGGAGATGGTGACTCCAATGATCAGTCAAGCCTTTGGTGAATCACCACAGTATGCTAATATCATTTACATTTTACTAAACTTACAAGCTCCTCCTGGATTATCTATAACCAAAGTTAGGTTTTTAAAAATGAAATCCTTGAAATTTTGTATACCTGATAATGCTTTGTTTTGGAAAGATCATGAAGGAATTCTCCTTAACTATTTGATAAAATATGAGGCTAACAAAGTTCTACAATACTTTCATGCAGGTGACTATGGTGGATAGCTCTTTTGGAGAACCACTACAGATAAAATTTTAAGGGCAGGTTTCTACTGGCCAACTTTATTCTCTAATGTTAAGAGATTTATGACCTTTTGTCACAAGTGTAAAATTTTTGAAGGGAAAGGAAAACTTGTACCATTACTCCTTAAACCAATCACTACTGATGTACATTTTCAACAATGGGGTTTAGACTTCATTGGTGAAATTCACCCGCTCTCCTCTACCCAACATAAGTGGGTTCTCACAACCACAGTCTATTTCATAAAATGGATAGAAGCCATACATTCAGGGCAAGCCACAAATATTGTTGTAATTAACTTCCTTGAAGCCAACATTTTGTCTAGATTTGAATGCCCAACCAAGATCATTACTGATAATGCAACAAATTTTAAATCCAAATGAATTATAGAATTCTGCAATAAGTATCACATCACCCTTGGTCATTCTATAGCCTACTACCCTAAAGGAGATGGACTGGAAGAATCTTCAAACAAAAGCTTGGTGAACATTATTAAGAAGTTACTAGAAGATAATAAGAAAACATGGAACAAGAAGTTAGTAAAAGCCTAATGGGTTGACAGACAGACTACCATGAAGTCAATTGCTACATCTCCCTATTAGCTAGTTTATAGCATGGAAGCTATCTTTCCATCCTCTTTGGGAGTACCAGTGCTGAAGATGCTCCAAGAACTACAATCTGAACAAAATGATATCCAGAGGAGAATTAATAAGACTATTCATCTCCAGAAAACTAGAGAAGAGGTCTACATCAGATCTCAAGTTGTGCAGGAAAATATCAAAAAGTTTTTTGATAGAAGGACCATGGCAGATGATTTCTACTTAGGTGATAAAGTACTAAAGTGGGACTCGAGAAGGGAAGATAAGGGTAAGCATGGTAAATTTGATTTCCTATGGAAGGGCCCCTATGTCATTTATGCTTACAGAGCAAATAATGCTTTCTTCCTTAAAGGAATAGATGGTACTGAAGAAGGAGGGGGACCAGTGAATGGTTGAATGCTCAAGCATTACATAGAACCTCGTTACTAATTTTTATTTCCCATGTGTGCATATTTTATTTTGAAAAAGTCTAGTTTGGATTGGATGGTAAACCTTTAGATGTGAAGCCTGGAGAGAAGGCCCTAAGCTTTTAAGGTTTTATTATCATAAGTATGAATAAAGAAAGTTGAAAGGTGAAAAATCACAAGGTAACTAAAGTAAAAATTCCAAGGCTATTGATCTCAAAGTTCTTGAAATTTCACAAGGAAATGTGATCCCCAAGTGGAGCCACTGTTAGGTTCCTATACCAATAGGAGTCATAATTTTAAATGGCTAAGGTTAAGTCTTGTAATATGTACATATCTTTGCTCTATACAAAATGTTTGCCATATTGAAAAATAAAAAGTGAAAAGAGGGTATGTCCTAAAAGAAAAATTAAAGGACAAAAAGAATAAAGAAAAAGGTCCAAAAAAGTGAAAAATATGAACCCCAAAAAACAAAAAGAGACCATGAAAGTGTGCTAGTCTAAATTCCACTTGTTATGAAACCAGCTCAAGAAAAGATAGAAAAGATAGATCAACGACTTAGAATTCAGCCTCTTCGAGGGGGAAAC